>CM075871.1:17649544-17953288 GCA_038021265.1 Cyprinella venusta
TGACCCTTCCAGAGCTGAGATATTGAAACCCAAAATTTTGACCAGAAAAAAAAAAATGACAGTGTTACCCCTTATGTTTTTTTTTCGGGAGGTGAAAAATTAAGTTTCTCCAATCTTCTCAAAACTCTGGATTCTGATAGAGGGCCACGAGACATGGACCTGGGTGCAAAAATTGAGGCTCTAGACCCTTCCAGAGCTGAGATATTGAAACTCAAAATTTTGACCAGAAAAAAAATGACAGTGTTACCCCTAACGTTTTTTTTTTTTTTTTTTTTGGGGGGGGGGGGGGGTGAAAAATTAAGTTTCTCCAATCATCTCAAAACTCTGGATTCTGATAGAGGGCCACGAGACATGGACCTGGGTGCAGAAATTGAGGCTGTAGACCCTTCCAGAGCTGAAATATTGAAACCCAAAATTTTGACCAGAAAAAAAATGACAGTGTTACCCCTTATGTTTTTTTTTTTTTGGGGGGGGGGGGGTGAAAAATTAAGTTTCTCCAATCTTCTCAAAACTCTGGATTCTGATAGAAGGCCACGAGACATGGACCTGGGTGCAAAAATTGAGGCTCTAGACCCTTCCAGAGCTGAGATATTGAAACCTAAAATTTTGACCAGAAAAAAAATGACAGTGTTACCCCTTATGTTTTTTTTCGGGGGGTGAAAAATTAAGTTTCTCCAATCTTCTCAAAACTCTGGATTCTGATAGAGGGCCACGAGACATGGACCTGGGTGCAAAAATTGAGGCTCTAGACCCTTCCAGAGCTGAGATATTGAAACTCAAAATTTTGACCAGAAAAAAAAAATGACAGTGTTACCCCTTATGTTTTTTTTTTCAGGGGGTGAAAAATTAAGTTTCTCCAATCTTCTCAAAACTCTGGATTCTGATAGAGGGCCACGAGACATGGACCTGGGTGCAAAAATTGAGGCTCTAGACCCTTCCAGAGCTGAGATATTGAAACTCAAAATTTCGACCAGAAAAAAAAATGACAGTGTTACCCCTTATGTTTTTTTTTGGGGGGGGGGGGGGTGAAAAATTACGTTTCTCCAATCTTCCCAAAACTCTGGATTGTGATGGAGGGCCACGAGACATGGATCTGGGTGCAAAAATTGAGGCTGTACACCCTTCCAGAGCTGAGATATTGAAACTCAAAATTTTGACCAGAAAAAAAATGACAGTGTTACACCTTATGTTTTTTTTTTTTTGGGGGGGGGGGGGGGGTGTGAAAAATTAAGTTTCTCCAATCTTCCCAAAACTCTGGATTCTGACAGAGGGCCACGAGACATGGATCTGGGTGCAAAAATTGAGGCTGTACACCATTCCAGAGCTGAGATATTGAAACTCAAAATTTTGACCAGAAAAAAAATGACAGTGTTACCCCTTATGTTTTTTTTTCGGGGGGTGAAAAATTAAGTTTTTCCAATCTTCTCAAAACTCTGGATTCTGATAGAGGGCCACGAGACATGGACCTGGGTGCAAAATTTGAGGCTGTAGACCCTTCCAGAGCTGAGATATTGAAACTCAAAATTTTGACCAGAAAAAAAATGAAAGTTTTACCCCTTATGTTTTTTTTCGGGAGGTGAAAAAATAAGTTTCTCCAATCTTCCCAAAACTATGGATTCTGATAGAGGGCCACGAGACATGGACCTGGGTGCAGAAATTGAGGCTGTAGACCCTTCCAGAGCTGAAATATTGAAACCCAAAATTTTGACCAGAAAAAAAAAATGACAGTGTTACCCCTTATGTTTTTTTTTCGGGGGGTGAAAATTTAAGTTTCTCCAATCTTCTCAAAACTCTGGATTCTGATAGAGGGCCACGAGACATGGACCTGGGTGCAAAAATTGAGGCTCTAGACCCTTCCAGAGCTGAGATATTGAAACTCAAAATTTTGACCAGAAAAAAAAATGACAGTGTTACCCCTTATGTTTTTTTTCGGGGGGGTGAAAAATTAAGTTTCTCCAATCTTCTCAAAACTCTGGATTCTGATAGAGGGCCACGAGACATGGACCTGGGTGCAAAAATTGAGGCTCTAGACCCTTCCAGAGCTGAGATATTGAAACTCAAAATTTTGACCAGAAAAAAAAAATGACAGTGTTACCCCCTTACGTTTTTTTTTTTTTTTTTTGGGGGGGGGGAATTAAGTTTCTCCAATCTTCTCAAAACTCTGGATTCTGATAGAGGGCTACGAGACATGGACCTGGGTGCAGAAATTGAGGCTGTTGACCCTTCCAGAGCTGAAATATTGAAACGCAAAATTTTGACCAGAAAAAAAAATGACAGTGTTACCCCTTATGTTTTTTTTTCGGGGGGTGAAAAATTAAGTTTCTCCAATCTTCTCAAAACTCTGGATTCTGATAGAGGGCCACGAGACATGGACCCTGGTGCAAAAATTGAGGCTGTAGACCCTTCCAGAGCTGAGATATTGAAACTCAAAATTTTGATCAGAAAAAAAATGACAGTGTTACCCCTTATGTTTTTTTTTTTTTTTGGGGGGGGGTGAAAAATTAAGTTTCTCCAATCTTCTAAAACTATGGATTCTGATAGAGGGCCACGAGACATGGACCTGGGTGCAAAAATTGAGTCTCTAGACCCTTCCAGAGCTGAGATATTGAAACTCAAAATTTTGACCAGAAAAAAAATGACAGTGTTACCCCTTATGTTTTTTTTTTTTTGGGGGGGGGTGAAAAATTAAGTTTCTCCAATCTTCTCAAAACTCTGGATTCTGATAGAAGGCCACGAGACATGGACCTGGGTGCAAAAATTGAGGCTCTAGACCCTTCCAGAGCTGAGATATTGAAACCCAAAATTTTGACCAGAAAAAAAAAAATGACAGTGTTACCCCTTATGTTTTTTTTCGGGGGATGAAAAATTAAGTTTCTCCAATCTTCTCAAAACTCTGGATTCTGAGAGGGCTACGAGACATGGACCTGGGTGCAAAAATTGAGGCTCTAGACCCTTCCAGAGCTGAGATATTGAAACTCAAAATTTTGACCAGAAAAAAAAATGACAGTGTTACCCCTTATGTTTTTTTTCGGGAGGTGAAAAATTAAGTTTCTCCAATCTTCCCAAAACTTTGGATTTTGATAGAGGGCCACGAGACATGGATCTGGGTGCAAAAATTGAGGCTCTAGACCCTTCCAGAGCTGAGATATTGAAACCCAAAATTTTGACCAGAAAAAAAATGACAGTGTTACCCCCTTACGTTTTTTTTTTTTTTTTTTTTTTGGGGGGGGGGGGGGTGAAAAATTAAGTTTCTCCAATCTTCTCAAAACTCTGGATTCTGATAGAGGGCCACGAGACATGGACCTGGGTGCAGAAATTGAGGCTGTAGACCCTTCCAGAGCTGAAATATTGAAACCCAAAATTTTGACCAGAAAAAAAAATGACAGTGTTACCCCTTATGTTTTTTTTCGGGGGGTGAAAAATTAAGTTTCTCCAATCTTCTCAAAACTCTGGATTCTGATAGAGGGCCACGAGACATGGATCTGGGTGCAAAAATTGAGGCTGTACACCCTTCCAGAGCTGAGATATTGAAACTCAAAATTTTGACCAGAAAAAAAATGACAGTGTTACCCCTTATGTTTTTTTTTTTTTGGGGGGGGGGGGGGGGGGGGGGGGGGTGAAAAATTAAGTTTCTCCAATCTTCTCAAAACTCTGGATTCTGATAGAGGGCCACGAGACATGGACCTGGGTGCAAAAATTGAGTCTCTAGACCCTTCCAGAGCTGAGATATTGAAACCCAAAATTTTGACCAGAAAAAAAAATGACAGTGTTACCCCTTATGTTTTTTTTCGGGGGGTGAAAAATTAAGTTTCTCCAATCTTCTCAAAACTCTGGATTCTGATAGAAGGCCACGAGACATGGACCTGGGTGCAAAAATTGAGGCTCTAGACCCTTCCAGAGCTGAGATATTGAAACCTAAAATTTTGACCAGAAAAAAAATGACAGTGTTACCCCTTATGTTTTTTTTCGGGGGGGGGGTGAAAAATTAAGTTTCTCCAATCTTCTCAAAACTCTGGATTCTGATAGAGGGCCACGAGACATGGACCCTGGTGCAAAAATTGAGGCTGTAGACCCTTCCAGAGCTGAGATATTGAAACTCAAAATTTTGACCAGAAAAAAAATGACAGTGTTACCCCTTATGTTTTTTTTTTGGGGGGGGGGGTGAAAAATTAAGTTTGTCCAATCTTCCCAAAACTCTGGATTGTGATGGAGGGCCACAAGACATGGATCTGGGTGCAAAAATTGAGGCTGTACACCCTTCCAGAGCTGAGATATTGAAACTCAAATTTTTGACCAGAAAAAAAATGACAGTGTTACCCCTTATGTTTTTTTTTTTTGGGGGGGGGGGGGGGGTGAAAAATTAAGTTTCTCCAATCTTCTCAAAACTCTGGATTCTGATAGAAGGCCACGAGACATGGACCTGGGTGCAAAAATTGAGGCTCTACACCCTTCCAGAGCTGAGATATTGAAACTCAAAATTTTGACCAGAAAAAAAATGACAGTGTTACCCCTTATGTTTTTTTTTTTTTTTGGGGGGGGGGGGGGTGAAAAATTAAGTTTCTCCAATCTTCTCAAAACTCTGGATTCTGATAGAAGGCCACGAGACATGGACCTGGGTGCAAAAATTGAGGCTCTACACCCTTCCAGAGCTGAGATATTGAAACTCAAAATTTTGACCAGAAAAAAAATGACAGTGTTACCCCTTATGTTTTTTTTTTCGGGGGGTGAAAAATTAAGTTTTTGCAATCTTCTCAAAACTCTGGATTCTGATAGAGGGCCACGAGACATGGACCTGGGTGCAAAAATTGAGGCTGTAGACCCTTCCAGAGCTGAGATATTGAAACTCAAAATTTTGACCAGAAAAAAAATGAAAGTTTTACCCCTTATGTTTTTTTTCGGGAGGTGAAAAATTAAGTTTCTCCAATCTTCCCAAAACTATGGATTCTGATAGAGGGCCACGAGACATGGACCTGGGTGCAGAAATTGAGGCTGTAGACCCTTCCAGAGCTGAAATATTGAAACCCAAAATTTTGACCAGAAAAAAAAAATGACAGTGTTACCCCTTATGTTTTTTTTTTCGGGGGGTGAAAAATTAAGTTTCTCCAATCTTCTCAAAACTCTGGATTCTGATAGAGGGCCACGAGACATGGACCTGGGTGCAAAAATTGAGGCTCTAGACCCTTCCAGAGCTGAGATATTGAAACTCAAAATTTTGACCAGAAAAAAAAATGACAGTGTTACCCCTTATGTTTTTTTTCGGGGGGGTGAAAAATTAAGTTTCTCCAATCTTCTCAAAACTCTGGATTCTGATAGAGGGCCACGAGACATGGACCTGGGTGCAAAAATTGAGGCTCTAGACCCTTCCAGAGCTGAGATATTGAAACTCAAAATTTTGACCAGAAAAAAAAAAATGACAGTGTTACCCCCTTACGTTTTTTTTTTTTTTTTTTTTTGGGGGGGGGGGGGATTAAGTTTCTCCAATCTTCTCAAAACTCTGGATTCTGATAGAGGGCTACGAGACATGGACCTGGGTGCAGAAATTGAGGCTGTAGACCCTTCCAGAGCTGAAATATTGAAACGCAAAATTTTGACCAGAAAAAAAAATGACAGTGTTACCCCTTATGTTTTTTTTTTCGGGGGGTGAAAAATTAAGTTTCTCCAATCTTCTCAAAACTCTGGATTCTGATAGAGGGCCACGAGACATGGACCTGGGTGCAAAAATTGAGGCTCTAGACCCTTCCAGAGCTGAGATATTGAAACTCAAAATTTTGACCAGAAAAAAAAATGACAGTGTTACCCCTTATGTTTTTTTTTCAGGGGGTGAAAAATTAAGTTTCTCCAATCTTCTCAAAACTCTGGATTCTGATAGAGGGCCACGAGACATGGACCTGGGTGCAAAAATTGAGGCTCTAGACCCTTCCAGAGCTGAGATATTGAAACTCAAAATTTCGACCAGAAAAAAAAAAATGACAGTGTTACCCCTTATGTTTTTTTTCGGGGGGGTGAAAAATTAAGTTTCTCCAATCTTCTCAAAACTCTGGATTCTGATAGAGGGCCACGAGACATGGACCCTGGTGCAAAAATTGAGGCTGTAGACCCTTCCAGAGCTGAGATATTGAAACTCAAAATTTTGACCAGAAAAAAAATGACAGTGTTACCCCTTATGTTTTTTTTTTTTTGGGGGGGGGGGGGGGGGGGGTGAAAATTAAGTTTCTCCAATCTTCTAAAAACTATGGATTCTGATAGAGGGCCACGAGACATGGACCTGGGTGCAAAAATTGAGTCTCTAGACCCTTCCAGAGCTGAGATATTGAAACCCAAAATTTTGACCAGAAAAAAAAAATGACAGTGTTACCCCTTATGTTTTTTTTCGGGGGGGTGAAAAATTAAGTTTCTCCAATCTTCTCAAAACTCTGGATTCTGATAGAAGGCCACGAGACATGGACCTGGGTGCAAAAATTGAGGCTCTAGACCCTTCCAGAGCTGAGATATTGAAACCCAAAATTTTGACCAGAAAAAAAATGACAGTGTTACCCCTTATGTTTTTTTTCGGGGGGTGAAAAATTAAGTTTCTCCAATCTTCTCAAAACTCTGGATTCTGATAGAGGGCCACGAGACATGGACCTGGGTGCAAAAATTGAGGCTGTACACCCTTCCAGAGCTTAGATATTGAAACTCAAAATTTTGACCAGAAAAAAAATGACAGTGTTACCCCTTATGTTTTTTTGTTTGGGGGGGGGGGTGAAAAATTAAGTTTCTCCAATCTTCTCAAAACTCTGGATTCTGATAGAAGGCCACGAGACATGGACCTGGGTGCAAAAATTGAGGCTCTAGACCCTTCCAGAGCTGAGATATTGAAACCCAAAATTTTGACCAGAAAAAAAATGACAGTTTTACCCCTTATGTTTTTTTTTTCGGGGGGTGAAAAATTAAGTTTCTCCAATCTTCTCAAAACTCTGGATTCTGATAGAGGGCCATGAGACATGGACCTGGGTGCAAAAATTGAGGCTCTAGACCCTTCCAGAGCTGAGATATTGAAACCCAAAATTTTGACCAGAAAAAAAATGACAGTTTTACCCCTTATGTTTTTTTTCGGGGGGTGAAAAATTAAGTTTCTCCAATCTTCTCAAAACTCTGGATTCTGATAGAGGGCCACGAGACATGGACCTGGGTGCAAAAATTGAGGCTGTACACCCTTCCAGAGCTTAGATATTGAAACTCAAAATTTTGACCAGAAAAAAAAATGACAGTGTTACCCCTTATGTTTTTTTTCGGGAGGTGAAAAATTAAGTTTCTCCAATCTTCCCAAAACTTTGGATTCTGATAGAGGGCCACGAGACATGGATCTGGGTGCAAAAATTGAGGCTGTAGACCCTTCCAGAGCTGAGATATTGAAACTCAAAATTTTGACCAGAAAAAAAAAATGACAGTGTTACCCCTTATGTTTTTTTTTCGGGGGGTGAAAAATTAAGTTTCTCCAATCTTCTCAAAACTCTGGATTCTGATAGAGGGCCACGAGACATGGACCCTGGTGCAAAAATTGAGGCTGTAGACCCTTCCAGAGCTGAGATATTGAAACTCAAAATTTTGACCAGAAAAAAAAAATTACAGTGTTACCCCCTTACGTTTTTTTTTTTTTTTTTGGGGGGGGGGGGGGGGGTGAAAAATTAAGTTTCTCCAATCTTCTCAAAACTCTGGATTCTGATAGAGTGCCACGAGACATGGACCTGGGTGCAGAAATTGAGGCTGTAGACCCTTCCAGAGCTGAAATATTGAAACCCAAAATTTTGACCAGAAAAAAAAATGACAGTGTTACCCCTTATGTTTTTTTTTCGGGGGGTGAAAAATTAAGTTTCTCCAATCTTCTCAAAACTCTGGATTCTGTTAGAGGGCCACGAGACATGGACCTGGGTGCAAAAATATAAGGCTCTAGACCCTTCCAGAGCTGAGATATTGAAACTCAAAATTTTGACCAGAAAAAAAAATAACAGTGTTACCCCTTATGTTTTTTTTTCAGGGGGTGAAAAATTAAGTTTCTCCACTCTTCTCAAAACTCTGGATTCTGATAGACGGCCACGAGACATGGACCCTGGTGCAAAAATTGAGGCTGTAGACCCTTCCAGAGCTGAGATATTGAAACTCAAAATTTTGACCAGAAAAAAAAATGACAGTGTTACCCCTTATGTTTTTTTTCGGGGGGTGAAAAATTAAGTTTCTCCAATCTTCCCAAAACTCTGGATTCTGATAGAGGGCCACGAGACATGGATCTGGGTGCAAAAATTGAGGCTGTACACCCTTCCAGAGCTGAGATATTGAAACTCAAAATTTTGACCAGAAAAAAAATGACAGTGTTACCCCTTATGTTTTTTTTCGGGGGGTGAAAAATTAAGTTTCTCCAATCTTCTCAAAACTCTGGATTCTGATAGAGGGCCACGAGACATGGACCTGGGTGCAAAAATTGAGGCTCTAGACCCTTCCAGAGCTGAGATATTGAAACCCAAAATTTTGACCAGAAAAAAAAAATGACAGTGTTACCCCTTATGTTTTTTTTCGGGAGGTGAAAAATTAAGTTTCTCCAATCTTCTCAAAACTCTGGATTCTGATAGAGGGCCACGAGACATGGACCTGGGTGCAAAAATTGAGGCTCTAGACCCTTCCAGAGCTGAGATATTGAAACTCAAAATTTTGACCAGAAAAAAAATGACAGTGTTACCCCCTAACGTTTTTTTTTTTTTTTTTTGGGGGGGGGGGGGGGGGTGAAAAATTAAGTTTCTCCAATCATCTCAAAACTCTGGATTCTGATAGAGGGCCACGAGACATGGACCTGGGTGCAGAAATTGAGGCTGTAGACCCTTCCAGAGCTGAAATATTGAAACCCAAAATTTTGACCAGAAAAAAAAATGACAGTGTTACCCCTTATGTTTTTTTTTTTGGGGGGGGGGGGGGTGAAAAATTAAGTTTCTCCAATCTTCTCAAAACTCTGGATTCTGATAGAAGGCCACGAGACATGGACCTGGGTGCAAAAATTGAGGCTCTAGACCCTTCCAGAGCTGAGATATTGAAACCTAAAATTTTGACCAGAAAAAAAATGACAGTGTTACCCCTTATGTTTTTTTTCGGGGGGTGAAAAATTAAGTTTCTCCAATCTTCTCAAAACTCTGGATTCTGATAGAGGGCCACGAGACATGGACCTGGGTGCAAAAATTGAGGCTCTAGACCCTTCCAGAGCTGAGATATTGAAACTCAAAATTTTGACCAGAAAAAAAAAATGACAGTGTTACCCCTTATGTTTTTTTTTTCAGGGGGTGAAAAATTAAGTTTCTCCAATCTTCTCAAAACTCTGGATTCTGATAGAGGGCCACGAGACATGGACCTGGGTGCAAAAATTGAGGCTCTAGACCCTTCCAGAGCTGAGATATTGAAACTCAAAATTTCGACCAGAAAAAAAAATGACAGTGTTACCCCTTATGTTTTTTTTCGGGGGGGGGGGGGTGAAAAATTAAGTTTCTCCAATCTTCTCAAAACTCTGGATTCTGATAGAGGGCCACGAGACATGGACCCTGGTGCAAAAATTGAGGCTGTAGACCCTTCCAGAGCTGAGATATTGAAACTCAAAATTTTGACCAGAAAAAAAATGACAGTGTTACCCCTTATGTTTTTTTTTTGGGGGGGGGGGGGGTGAAAAATTACGTTTCTCCAATCTTCCCAAAACTCTGGATTGTGATGGAGGGCCACGAGACATGGATCTGGGTGCAAAAATTGAGGCTGTACACCCTTCCAGAGCTGAGATATTGAAACTCAAAATTTTGACCAGAAAAAAAATGACAGTGTTACCCCTTATGTTTTTTTTTTTTTTTGGGGGGGGGGGGGGGGGTGAAAATTAAGTTTCTCCAATCTTCCCAAAACTCTGGATTCTGACAGAGGGCCACGAGACATGGATCTGGGTGCAAAAATTGAGGCTGTACACCATTCCAGAGCTGAGATATTGAAACTCAAAATTTTGACCAGAAAAAAAATGACAGTGTTACCCCTTATGTTTTTTTTTCGGGGGGTGAAAAATTAAGTTTTTCCAATCTTCTCAAAACTCTGGATTCTGATAGAGGGCCACGAGACATGGACCTGGGTGCAAAATTTGAGGCTGTAGACCCTTCCAGAGCTGAGATATTGAAACTCAAAATTTTGACCAGAAAAAAAATGAAAGTTTTACCCCTTATGTTTTTTTTCGGGAGGTGAAAAAATAAGTTTCTCCAATCTTCCCAAAACTATGGATTCTGATAGAGGGCCACGAGACATGGACCTGGGTGCAGAAATTGAGGCTGTAGACCCTTCCAGAGCTGAAATATTGAAACCAAAATTTTGACCAGAAAAAAAAAATGACAGTGTTACCCCTTATGTTTTTTTTTCGGGGGGTGAAAATTTAAGTTTCTCCAATCTTCTCAAAACTCTGGATTCTGATAGAGGGCCACGAGACATGGACCTGGGTGCAAAAAATTGAGGCTCTAGACCCTTCCAGAGCTGAGATATTGAAACTCAAAATTTTGACCAGAAAAAAAAATGACAGTGTTACCCCTTATGTTTTTTTTCGGGGGGGTGAAAAATTAAGTTTCTCCAATCTTCTCAAAACTCTGGATTCTGATAGAGGGCCACGAGACATGGACCTGGGTGCAAAAATTGAGGCTCTAGACCCTTCCAGAGCTGAGATATTGAAACTCAAAATTTTGACCAGAAAAAAAAAATGACAGTGTTACCCCCTTACGTTTTTTTTTTTTTTTTTTTGGGGGGGGGGGGGGGGGGGGGGGGAATTAAGTTTCTCCAATCTTCTCAAAACTCTGGATTCTGATAGAGGGCTACGAGACATGGACCTGGGTGCAGAAATTGAGGCTGTTGACCCTTCCAGAGCTGAAATATTGAAACGCAAAATTTTGACCAGAAAAAAAAATGACAGTGTTACCCCTTATGTTTTTTTTTTCGGGGGGTGAAAAATTAAGTTTCTCCAATCTTCTCAAAACTCTGGATTCTGATAGAGGGCCACGAGACATGGACCCTGGTGCAAAAATTGAGGCTGTAGACCCTTCAGAGCTGAGATATTGAAACTCAAAATTTTGACCAGAAAAAAAATGACAGTGTTACCCCTTATGTTTTTTTTTTTTTGGGGGGGGGGTGAAAAATTAAGTTTCTCCAATCTTCTAAAACTATGGATTCTGATAGAGGGCCACGAGACATGGACCTGGGTGCAAAAATTGAGTCTCTAGACCCTTCCAGAGCTGAGATATTGAAACTCAAAATTTTGACCAGAAAAAAAAAATGACAGTGTTACCCCTTATGTTTTTTTCGGGGGGTGAAAAATTAAGTTTCTCCAATCTTCTCAAAACTCTGGATTCTGATAGAAGGCCACGAGACATGGACCTGGGTGCAAAAATTGAGGCTCTAGACCCTTCCAGAGCTGAGATATTGAAACCCAAAATTTTGACCAGAAAAAAAATGACAGTTTTACCCCTTATGTTTTTTTTCGGGGGGTGAAAAATTAAGTTTCTCCAATCTTCTCAAACTCTGGATTCTGATAGAGGGCCATGAGACATGGACCTGGGTGCAAAAATTGAGGCTCTAGACCCTTCCAGAGCTGAGATATTGAAACTCAAAATTTTGACCAGAAAAAAAAATGACAGTGTTACCCCTTATGTTTTTTTTCGGGAGGTGAAAAAATTAAGTTTCTCCAATCTTCCCAAAACTTTGGATTCTGATAGAGGGCCACGAGACATGGATCTGGGTGCAAAATTGAGGCTGTAGACCCTTCCAGAGCTGAGATATTGAAACTCAAAATTTTGACCAGAAAAAAAATGACAGTGTTACCCCTTATGTTTTTTTTTCGGGGGGTGAAAAATTAAGTTTTTCCAATCTTCTCAAACTCTGGATTCTGATAGAGGGCCACGAGACATGGACCTGGGTGCAAAATTTGAGGCTGTAGACCCTTCCAGAGCTGAGATATTGAAACTCAAAATTTTGACCAGAAAAAAAATGAAAGTTTTACCCCTTATGTTTTTTTTCGGGAGGTGAAAAAATAAGTTTCTCCAATCTTCCCAAAACTATGGATTCTGATAGAGGGCCACGAGACATGGACCTGGGTGCAGAAATTGAGGCTGTAGACCCTTCCAGAGCTGAAATATTGAAACCCAAAATTTTGACCAGAAAAAAAAAATGACAGTGTTACCCCTTATGTTTTTTTTTCGGGGGGGTGAAAATTTAAGTTTCTCCAATCTTCTCAAAACTCTGGATTCTGATAGAGGGCCACGAGACATGGACCTGGGTGCAAAAATTGAGGCTCTAGACCCTTCCAGAGCTGAGATATTGAAACTCAAAATTTTGACCAGAAAAAAAAATGACAGTGTTACCCCTTATGTTTTTTTTCGGGGGGGTGAAAAATTAAGTTTCTCCAATCTTCTCAAAACTCTGGATTCTGATAGAGGGCCACGAGACATGGACCTGGGTGCAAAAATTGAGGCTCTAGACCCTTCCAGAGCTGAGATATTGAAACTCAAAATTTTGACCAGAAAAAAAAAATGACAGTGTTACCCCCTTACGTTTTTTTTTTTTTTTTTTTGGGGGGGGGGGGGGGGGGGGGGGGGGGAAATTAAGTTTCTCCAATCTTCTCAAACTCTGGATTCTGATAGAGGGCTACGAGACATGGACCTGGGTGCAGAAATTGAGGCTGTTGACCCTTCCAGAGCTGAAATATTGAAACGCAAAATTTTGACCAGAAAAAAAAATGACAGTGTTACCCCTTATGTTTTTTTTTCGGGGGGTGAAAAATTAAGTTTCTCCAATCTTCTCAAAACTCTGGATTCTGATAGAGGGCCACGAGACATGGACCCTGGTGCAAAAATTGAGGCTGTAGACCCTTCCAGAGCTGAGATATTGAAACTCAAAATTTTGACCAGAAAAAAAATGACAGTGTTACCCCTTATGTTTTTTTTTTTTGGGGGGGGGGGGTGAAAAATTAAGTTTCTCCAATCTTCTAAAACTATGGATTCTGATAGAGGGCCACGAGACATGGACCTGGGTGCAAAAATTGAGTCTCTAGACCCTTCCAGAGCTGAGATATTGAAACTCAAAATTTTGACCAGAAAAAAAAAATGACAGTGTTACCCCTTATGTTTTTTTTTCGGGGGGTGAAAAATTAAGTTTCTCCAATCTTCTCAAAACTCTGGATTCTGATAGAAGGCCACGAGACATGGACCTGGGTGCAAAAATTGAGGCTCTAGACCCTTCCAGAGCTGAGATATTGAAACCCAAAATTTTGACCAGAAAAAAAATGACAGTTTTACCCCTTATGTTTTTTTTCGGGGGGTGAAAAATTAAGTTTCTCCAATCTTCTCAAAACTCTGGATTCTGATAGAGGGCCATGAGACATGGACCTGGGTGCAAAAATTGAGGCTCTAGACCCTTCCAGAGCTGAGATATTGAAACTCAAAATTTTGACCAGAAAAAAAAATGACAGTGTTACCCCTTATGTTTTTTTTCGGGAGGTGAAAAATTAAGTTTCTCCAATCTTCCCAAAACTTTGGATTCTGATAGAGGGCCACGAGACATGGATCTGGGTGCAAAAATTGAGGCTGTAGACCCTTCCAGAGCTGAGATATTGAAACTCAAAATTTTGACCAGAAAAAAAATGACAGTGTTACCCCTTATGTTTTTTTTTTTTTTTTTGGGGGGGGGGGGGGGGGGTGAAAAATTAAGTTTCTCCAATCTTCCCAAAACTTTGGATTCTGTTAGAGGGCCACGAGACATGGATCTGGGTGCAAAAATTGAGGCTGTAGACCCTTCCAGAGCTGAGATATTGAAACTCAAAATTTTGACCAGAAAAAAAAAATTACAGTGTTACCCCCTTACGTTTTTTTTTTTTTTTGGGGGGGGGGGGGGGGGTGAAAAATTAAGTTTCTCCAATCTTCTCAAAACTCTGGATTCTGATAGAGGGCCACGAGACATGGACCTGGGTGCAGAAATTGAGGCTGTAGACCCTTCCAGAGCTGAAATATTGAAACCCAAAATTTTGACCAGAAAAAAAAATGACAGTGTTACCCCTTATGTTTTTTTTTCGGGGGGGTGAAAAATTAAGTTTCTCCAATCTTCTCAAAACTCTGGATTCTGTTAGAGGGCCACGAGACATGGACCTGGGTGCAAAAATATAAGGCTCTAGACCCTTCCAGAGCTGAGATATTGAAACTCAAAATTTTGACCAGAAAAAAAAAATAACAGTGTTACCCCTTATGTTTTTTTTTTCAGGGGGTGAAAAATTAAGTTTCTCCAATCTTCTCAAAACTCTGGATTCTGATAGACGGCCACGAGACATGGACCCTGGTGCAAAAATTGAGGCTGTAGACCCTTCCAGAGCTGAGATATTGAAACTCAAAATTTTGACCAGAAAAAAAATGACAGTGTTACCCCTTATGTTTTTTTTTCGGGGGGTGAAAAATTAAGTTTCTCCAATCTTCCCAAAACTCTGGATTCTGATAGAGGGCCACGAGACATGGATCTGGGTGCAAAAATTGAGGCTGTACACCCTTCCAGAGCTGAGATATTGAAACTCAAAATTTTGACCAGAAAAAAAATGACAGTGTTACCCCTTATGTTTTTTTTTTTTTGGGTGGGGGGGGGGTGAAAAATTAAGTTTCTCCAATCTTCTCAAAACTCTGGATTCTGATAGAGGGCCACGAGACATGGACCTGGGTGCAAAAGTTGAGGCTCTAGACCCTTCCAGAGCTGAGATATTGAAACCCAAAATTTTGACCAGAAAAAAAAATGACAGTGTTACCCCTTATGTTTTTTTTCGGGAGGTGAAAAATTAAGTTTCTCCAATCTTCTCAAAACTCTGGATTCTGATAGAGGGCTACGAGACATGGACCTGGGTGCAAAAATTGAGGCTCTAGACCCTTCCAGAGCTGAGATATTGAAACTCAAAATTTTGACCAGAAAAAAAAATGACAGTGTTACCCCTTATGTTTTTTTTCGGGAGGTGAAAAATTAAGTTTCTCCAATCTTCCCAAAACTTTGGATTTTGATAGAGGGCCACGAGACATGGATCTGGGTGCAAAAATTGAGGCTGTAGACCCTTCCAGAGCTGAGATATTGAAACTCAAAATTTTGACCAGAAAAAAAATGACAGTGTTACCCCTTATGTTTTTTTTTTCGGGGGGGTGAAAAATTAAGTTTCTCCAATCTTCCCAAAACTCTGGATTCTGATAGAGGGCCACGAGACATGGATCTGGGTGCAAAAATTGAGGCTGTACACCCTTCCAGAGCTGAGATATTGAAACTCAAAATTTTGACCAGAAAAAAAATGACAGTGTTACCCCTTATGGGTTTTTTTTTCAGGGGGTGAAAAATTAAGTTTCTCCAATCTTCTCAAAACTCTGGATTCTGATAGAGGGCCACGAGACATGGACCTGGGTGCAAAAATTGAGTCTCTAGACCCTTCCAGAGCTGAGATATTGAAACTCAAAATTTTGACCAGAAAAAAAATGACAGTGTTACCCCTTATGTTTTTTTTCGGGGGGTGAAAAATTAAGTTTCTCCAATCTTCTCAAAACTCTGGATTCTGATAGAGGGCCACGAGACATGGACCTGGGTGCAAAAATTGAGGCTCTAGACCCTTCCAGAGCTGAGATATTGAAACCCAAAATTTTGACCAGAAAAAAAATGACAGTGTTACCCCTTATGTTTTTTTTCGGGGGGTGAAAAATTAAGTTTCTCCAATCTTCTCAAAACTCTGGATTCTGATAGAGGGCCACGAGACATGGACCTGGGTGCAAAAATTGAGGCTCTAGACCCTTCCAGAGCTGAGATATTGAAACTCAAAATTTTGACCAGAAAAAAAAAATGACAGTGTTACCCGTTATGTTTTTTTTTCAAGGGGTGAAAAATTAAGTTAATCCAATCTTCTCAAAACTCTGGATTCTGATAGAGGACCACGAGACATGGACCTGGGTGCAAAAATTGAGGCTCTAGACCCTTCCAGAGCTGAGATATTGAAACTCAAAATTTTGACCAGAAAAAAAAATGACAGTGTTACCCCTTATGTTTTTTTTCGGGGGGGGGGGGGGGGGGTGAAAAATTAAGTTTCTCCAATCTTCTCAAAACTCTGGATTCTGATAGAGGGCCACGAGACATGGATCTGGGTGCAAAAATTGAGGCTGTACACCCTTCCAGAGCTTAGATATTGAAACTCAAAATTTTGACCAGAAAAAAAATGACAGTGTTACCCCTTATGGTTTTTTTTGGGGGGGGGGGGGTGAAAAATTAAGTTTCTCCAATCTTCTCAAAACTCTGGATTCTGATAGAAGGCCACGAGACATGGACCTGGGTGCAAAAATTGAGGCTCTAGACCCTTCCAGAGCTGAGATATTGAAACCCAAAATTTTGACCAGAAAAAAAATGACAGTTTTACCCCTTATGTTTTTTTTCGGGGGGTGAAAAATTAAGTTTCTCCAATCTTCTCAAAACTCTGGATTCTGATAGAGGGCCATGAGACATGGACCTGGGTGCAAAAAAATAAGGCTTTAGACCCTTCCAGAGCTGAGATATTGAAACTCAAAATTTTGACCAGAAAAAAAAATAACAGTGTTACCCCTTATGTTTTTTTTTCAGGGGGTGAAAAATTAAGTTTCTCCAATCTTCTCAAAACTCTGGATTCTGATAGAGGGCCACGAGACATGGATCTAGGTGCAAAAATTGAGGCTTTAGACCCTTCCAGAGCTGAGATATTGAAACTCAAAATTTTGACCAGAAAAAAAAAATGACAGTGTTACCCCTTATGTTTTTTTTCGGGGGGGTGAAAAATTAAGTTTCTCCAATCTTCTCAAAACTCTGGATTCTGATAGAGGGCCACGAGACATGGACCCTGGTGCAAAAATTGAGGCTGTAGACCCTTCCAGAGCTGAGATATTGAAACTCAAAATTTTGACCAGAAAAAAAAATAACAGTGTTACCCCTTATGTTTTTTTTCGGGGGGTGAAAAATTAAGTTTCTCAAATCTTCTCAAAACTCTGGATTCTGATAGAGGGCCACGAGACATGGACCCTGGTGCAAAAATTGAGGCTGTAGACCCTTCCAGAGCTGAGATATTGAAACTCAAAATTTTGACCAGAAAAAAAATGACAGTGTTACCCCTTATGTTTTTTTTTTTTTTTGGGGGGGGGGGGGAGGTTTGAAAAATTAAGTTTCTCCAATCTTCTCAAAACTCTGGATTCTGATAGAGGGCCACGAGACATGGACCCTGGTGCAAAAATTGAGGCTGTAGACCCTTCCAGAGCTGAAATATTGAAACCCAAAATTTTGACCAGAAAAAAAAATGACAGTGTTACCCCTTATGTTTTTTTCGGGGGGTGAAAAATTAAGTTTCTCCAATCTTCTCAAAACTCTGGATTCTGATAGAGGGCCATGAGACATGGATCTAGGTGCAAAAATTGAGGCTTTAGACCCTTCCAGAGCTGAGATATTGAAACTCAAAATTTTGACCAGAAAAAAAAATGACAGTGTTACCCCTTATGTTTTTTTTTCGGGGGGTGAAAAATTAAGTTTCTCCAATCTTCCCAAAACTCTGGATTCTGATAGAGGGCCACGAGACATGGATCTGGGTGCAAAAATTGAGGCTGTACACCCTTCCAGAGCTGAGATATTGAAACTCAAAATTTTGACCAGAAAAAAAAATGACAGTGTTACCCCTTATGTTTTTTTTTTTTTGGGGGGGGGGGGTGAAAAATTAAGTTTCTTCAATCTTCTCAAAACTCTGGATTCTGATAGAGGGCCACGAGACATGGACCTGGGTGCAAAAATTGAGGCTCTAGACCCTTCCAGAGCTGAGATATTGAAACTCAAAATTTTGACCAGAAAAAAAAAATGACAGTGTTACCCCTTATGTTTTTTTTTCAGGGGGTGAAAAATTAAGTTTCTCCAATCTTCTCAAAACTCTGGATTCTGATAGAGGGCCACGAGACATGGACCCTGGTGCAAAAATTGAGGCTGTAGACCCTTCCAGAGCTGAGATATTGAAACTCAAAATTTTGACCAGAAAAAAATATGACAGTGTTACCCCTTATGTTTTTTGTCGGGAGGTGAAAAATTAAGTTTCTCCAATCTTCCCAAAACTTTTGATTCTGATAGAGGGCCACGAGACATGGATCTGGGTGCAAAAATTGAGGCTGTAGACCCTTCCAGAGCTGAAATATTGAAACCCAAAATTTTGACCAGAAAAAAAAATGACAGTGTTACCCCTTATGTTTTTTTTTTTCGGGGGGTGAAAAATTAAGTTTCTCCAATCTTCTCAAAACTCTGGATTCTGATAGAGGGCCACAAGACATGGACCTGGGTGCAAAAAAATAAGGCTCTAGACCCTTCCAGAGCTGAGATATTGAAACTCAAAATTTTGACCAGAAAAAAAAATAACAGTGTTACCCCTTATGTTTTTTTTCAGGGGGTGAAAAATTAAGTTTCTCCAATCTTCTCAAAACTCTGGATTCTGATAGAGGGCCACGAGACATGGATCTAGGTGCAAAAATTGAGGCTCTAGACCCTTCCAGAGCTGAGATATTGAAACTCAAAATTTGACCAGAAAAAAAAAATGACAGTGTTACCCCTTATGTTTTTTTTCGGGGGGGTGAAAAATTAAGTTTCTCCAATCTTCTCAAAACTCTGGATTCTGATAGAGGGCCACGAGACATGGACCCTGGTGCAAAAATTGAGGCTGTAGACCCTTCCAGAGCTGAGATATTGAAACTCAAAATTTTGACCAGAAAAAAAAATGACAGTGTTACCCCTTATGTTTTTTTTTCGGGGGGTGAAAAATTAAGTTTCTCCAATCTTCTCAAAACTCTGGATTCTGATAGAGGGCCACGAGACATGGACCTGGGTGCAAAAAAATAAGGCTCTAGACCCTTCCAGAGCTGAGATATTGAAACTCAAAATTTTGAACAGAAAAAAAAAATAACAGTGTTACCCCTTATGTTTTTTTTTCAGGGGGTGAAAAATTAAGTTTCTCCAATCTTCTCAAAACTCTGGATTCTGATAGAAGGCCACTGTTACGATGAAGGAGGAGTGAAACCGAAAGAATCCAAATGCAAGCACATTTATTAAATAAACAAACAGGTAATCCCAGGCAAACGAACAGAACATGAACTCAGGAAACAGGAACAGGAGCAAGAAACCATTACACTGAACAACGACCGACAACCAAAGACTGGGGAACAGAGGTATAAATACACAGACATACAAGCTAAACAAGGTAACAAGGGGGTGTGGCTAATCAGAAACACCTGGGATAATTAATTGACAGGGGACAACTGAGAACAAAATAACAAGACACAAAACCCACATTATAACATAGCCCTCCCCCTATGGGCGGCTCCTGACGCCCATAAAAACAACAAAAAGTTCAGGGGGGCGGTGAAGCGGAGGTGGTCTTGGGGGAGGGATGGAGGGCCAGGCCCGTGCAGGGGAACGGGGCCAGGATATACCCGAGGCGGGCCTGGACCACAGAGCGTGGTCGGAGCAGGATGAGCTGAAGTCCAGGGCGGAGCAGGACGAGGCGAAGGCCAGGGCGGAGCAGGACGAGCTGAAGTCCAGGGCGGAGCAGGATGAGCTGAAGGCCAGGGCAGAGCAAGACGAGCTGAAGTCCAGGGCGGAGCAGGACGAGGCGAAGGCCAGGGCGGAGCAGGACGAAGCGAAGTCCAGGACGAAGCAAGATGAGCTGAAGGCCAGGGCAGAGCAAGACGAGCTGAAGTCCAGGGCGGAGCAGGATGAGCTGAAGGCCAGGGCGGAGCTGTGCGACCCTCGGGTGTCCAGGGCGGAGCTGTGGGACGCTCGGGTGTCCAGGGCGGAGCTGTAGGACGCTCGGGTGTCCAGGGCGGAGCTGTTGGATCCCCGGGCGGCCACGGCGGTGAAGACTTTTCAGGAGGCCACGGCAGTGAAGACTTTTCAGGCGGCCACGGCGGTGCAGGACGAGACGAAGACCATGTCTGCATCACCTCCATGGTCTTCACAATGTACTCACTGCCCCCCCCCAAAAAATACTTGGGGAAATCCACTGGGATTCGCAAGGCGCAGCTTAAACAGAGCGTGAGAGGCTCAGGCAGGGCGAGGCGCAGAGGCGGGACTGGCAGGGCGAGGTGCAGAGGCGGAGCCGGCAAGGCGAGGCGCAGAGGCGGGGCCGGCAAGGCGAGGCGCCGAGGCGGGGCCGGCAAGGCGAGGCGCAGAGGCGTGGCCGGCAAGGCGAGGCGCAGAGGCGGGACCGGCAAGGCGAGGCGCAGAGGCGGGGCCGGTAAGGCGAGGCGCAGAGGCGGGACCGGTAAGGCGAGGCGCAGAGGCGGGGCCGGCAAGGCGAGGAGTCCTGGTACGCTCACCGAAGCCTGGCGAACCGAACGAGCCCTCCTTCTCCTCCTGCGGCGGCGTTTCACTTGAACTGAAGATTCAATCACATGAACCGGAGATTCATCACTCGCGAAGCTTGAGTGAAGTGCATGCTCGTCAGGGCTGGCGGTGAGCGCAGGCTCGTCAGGGCTGGCGGTGAGCGCAGGCTCGTCAGGGCTGGCGGTGAGCACAGGCTCGTCAGGGCTGGCGGTGAGCGCAGGCTCGTCAGGGCTGGCAGTGAGCGCAGGCTCGTCAGGGCTGGCGGTGAGCGCAGGCTCGTCAGGGCTGGCGGTGAGTGCAGGCTCGTCAGGGCTGGCGGTGAGCGCAGGCTCGGCAGGGCTGACGGTGTCTGGCTGGAAAAGGAGGTCAGGTGATGACCTGGCGTACCATGGAATAAAGCTCTCCAGACATCGGGCGAGTGCCTCTCTCCAGTTCAGATCCGAGAGATCGGGGAGCTCCCTCGGGTCGACCTCCTTAGCCGCTAGCCGGTAACATAGCTTGATTGCTTCATCACCGAGAGAGCAGGAGGCAGCGAGAGGGACAAACCCCCAGGTATACTGAAACAGGTCACGGCTGTCCAGGGCCAAGGCCGCGACCTGACCGGCGAACTCCTGGCTCATGCTTAGAAAGATCAAGTGAGATTTGTGCTGCTGGATTCAAGGTTGGTCGGTCGTTCTGTTACGATGAAGGAGGAGTGAAACCGAAAGAATCCAAATGCAAGCACATTTATTAAATAAACAAACAGGTAATCCCAGGCAAACGAACAGAACATGAACTCAGGAAACAGGAACAGGAGCAAGAAACCATTACACTGAACAACGACCGACAACCAAAGACTGGGGAACAGAGGTATAAATACACAGACATACAAGCTAAACAAGGTAACAAGGGGGTGTGGCTAATCAGAAACACCTGGGATAATTAATTGACAGGGGACAACTGAGAACAAAATAACAAGACACAAAACCCACATTATAACAGCCACGAGACATGGACCTGGGTGCAAAAATTGAGGCTCTAGACCCTTCCAGAGCTGAGATATTGAAACCCAAAATTTTGACCAGAAAAAAAATGACAGTTTTACCCCTTATGTTTTTTTTCGGGGGGTGAAAAATTAAGTTTCTCCAATCTTCTCAAAACTCTGGATTCTGATAGAGGGCCACGAGACATGGACCTGGGTGCAAAAATTGAGGCTCTAGACCCTTCCAGAGCTGAAATATTGAAACCCAAAATTTTGACCAGAAAAAAAAAATGACAGTGTTACCCCTTATGTTTTTTTTCGGGGGGTGAAAAATTAAGTTTCTCCAATCTTCTCAAAACTCTGGATTCTGATAGAGGGCTACGAGACATGGACCTGGGTGCAAAAATTGAGGCTCTAGACCCTTCCAGAGCTGAGATATTGAAACTCAAAATTTTGACCAGAAAAAAAAATAACAGTGTTACCCCTTATGTTTTTTTTTCAGGGGGTGAAAAATTAAGTTTCTCCAATCTTCTCAAAACTCTGGATTCTGATAAAAGGCCACGAGACATGGACCTGGGTGCAAAAATTGAGGCTCTAGACCCTTCCAGAGCTGTGATATTGAAACCCAAAATTTTGACCAGAAAAAAAATGATAGTTTTACCCCTTATGTTTTTTTTCGGGGGGTGAAAAATTAAGTTTCTCCAATCTTCTCAAAACTCTGGATTCTGATAGAGGGCCACGAGACATGGACCTGGGTGCAAAAATTGAGGCTCTAGACCCTTCCAGAGCTGAGATATTGAAACCCAAAATTTTGACCAGAAAAAAAAAATGACAGTGTTACCCCTTATGTTTTTTTTCGGGGGGTGAAAAATTAAGTTTCTCCAATCTTCTCAAAACTCTGGATTCTGATAGAGGGCTACGAGACATGGACCTGGGTGCAAAAATTGAGGCTCTAGACCCTTCCAGAGCTGAGATATTGAAACTCAAAATTTTGACCAGAAAAAAAATGACAGTGTTACCCCTTATGTTTTTTTTCGGGAGGTGAAAAATTAAGTTTCTCCAATCTTCTCAAAACTCTGGATTTTGATAGAGGGCCACGAGACATGGATCTGGTTGCAAAAATTGAGGCTGTAGACCCTTCCAGAGCTGAAATATTGAAACCCAAAATTTTGACCAGAAAAAAAAATGACAGTGTTACCCCTTATGTTTTTTTTTTCGGGGGGTGAAAAATTAAGTTTCTCCAATCTTCTCAAAACTCTGGATTCTGATAGAGGGCCATGAGACATGGACCTGGGTGCAAAAAAATAAGGCTCTAGACCCTTCCAGAGCTGAGATATTGAAACTCAAAATTTTGACCAGAAAAAAAATAACAGTGTTACCCCTTATGTTTTTTTTTCAGGGGGTGAAAAATTAAGTTTCTCCAATCTTCTCAAAACTCTGGATTCTGATAGAGGGCCACGAGACATGGATCTAGGTGCAAAAATTGAGGCTTTAGACCCTTCCAGAGCTGAGATATTGAAACTCAAAATTTTGACCAGAAAAAAAAATGACAGCGTTACCCCTTATGTTTTTTTTCGGGGGGGTGAAAAATTAAGTTTCTCCAATCTTCTCAAAACTCTGGATTCTGATAGAGGGCCACGAGACATGGACCCTGGTGCAAAAATTGAGGCTGTAGACCCTTCCAGAGCTGAGATATTGAAACTCAAAATTTTGACCAGAAAAAAAATGACAGTGTTACCCCTTATGTTTTTTTTTCGGGGGGGTGAAAAATTAAGTTTCTCCAATCTTCCCAAAACTCTGGATTCTGATAGAGGGCCACGAGACATGGATCTGGGTGCAAAAATTGAGGCTGTACACCCTTCCAGAGCTGAGATATTGAAACTCAAAATTTTGACCAGAAAAAAAATGACAGTGTTACCCCTTATGGTTTTTTTTTCAGGGGGTGAAAAATTAAGTTTCTCCAATCTTCTCAAAACTCTGGATTCTGATAGAGGGCCACGAGACATGGACCTGGGTGCAAAAATTGAGTCTCTAGACCCTTCCAGAGCTGAGATATTGAAACTCAAAATTTTGACCAGAAAAAAAAAATGACAGTGTTACCCCTTATGTTTTTTTTCGGGGGGTGAAAAATTAAGTTTCTCCAATCTTCTCAAAACTCTGGATTCTGATAGAGGGCCACGAGACATGGACCCTGGTGCAAAAATTGAGGCTGTAGACCCTTCCAGAGCTGAGATATTGAAACTCAAAATTTTGACCAGAAAAAAAATGACAGTGTTACCCCTTATGTTTTTTTTCGGGGGGTGAAAAATTAAGTTTCTCCAATCTTCCCAAAACTCTAGATTCTGATAGAGGGCCACGAGACATGGATCTGGGTGCAAAAATTGAGGCTGTACACCCTTCCAGAGCTGAGATATTGAAACTCAAAATTTTGACCAGAACAAAAGTGACAGTGTTGCCCCTTATGTTTTTTTTTTGGGGGGGGGGGGGGGGGGGGGGGGAATTAAGTTTCTCCAATCTTCTCAAAACTCTGGATTCTGATAGAGGGCCACGAGACATGGACCCTGGTGCAAAAATTGAGGCTGTAGACCCTTCCAGAGCTGAGATATTGAAACTCAAAATTTTGACCAGAAAAAAAATGACAGTGTTACCCCTTATGTTTTTTTTCGGGGGGTGAAAAATTAAGTTTCTCCAATCTTCCCAAAACTCTAGATTCTGATAGAGGGCCACGAGACATGGATCTGGGTGCAAAAATTGAGGCTGTACACCCTTCCAGAGCTGAGATATTGAAACTCAAAATTTTGACCAGAACAAAAGTGACAGTGTTGCCCCTTATGTTTTTTTTTTTGGGGGGGGGGGGGGGGGGGAATTAAGTTTCTCCAATCTTCTCAAAACTCTGGATTCTGATAGAGGGCCACGAGACATGGACCTGGGTGCAAAAATTGAGTCTCTAGACCCTTCCAGAGCTGAGATATTGAAACTCAAAACTTTGACCAGAAAAAAAAAATGACAGTGTTACCCCTTATGTTTTTTTTTCAGGGGGTGAAAAATTAAGTTTCTCCAATCTTCCCAAAAGTCTGGATTCTGATAGAGGGCCATGAGACATGGACCTGGGTGCAAAAATTGAGGCTCTAGACCCTTCCAGAGCTGAGATATTGAAACCCAAAATTTTGACCAGAAAAAAAAAATGACAGTGTTACCCCTTATGTTTTTTTTTCAGGGGGTGAAAAATTAAGTTTCTCCAATCTTCCCAAAAGTCTGGATTCTGATAGAGGGCCACGAGACATGGACCTGGGTGCAAAAGTTGAGGCTCTAGACCCTTCCAGAGCTGAGATATTGAAACTCAAAATTTTGACCAGAAAAAAAAATGACAGTGTTACCCCTTATGTTTTTTTTCGGGAGGTGAAAAATTAAGTTTCTCAAATCTTCCCAAAACTTTGGATTCTGTTAGAGGGCCACGAGACATGGATCTGGGTGCAAAAATTGAGGCTGTAGACCCTTCCAGAGATGAGATATTTGAAACTCAAAATTTTGACCAGAAAAAAAAAATGACAGTGTTACCCCCTTACGTTTTTTTTTTTTTTTTTTTGGGGGGGGGGGGGTGAAAAATTAAGTTTCTCCAATCTTCTCAAAACTCTGGATTCTGATAGAGGGCCACGAGACATGGACCTGGGTGCAGAAATTGAGGCTGTAGACCCTTCCAGAGCTGAAATATTGAAACCCAAAATCTTGACCAGAAAAAAAAAATGACAGTGTTACCCCTTATGTTTTTTTTCGGGGGGTGAAAAATTAAGTTTCTCCAATCTTCTCAAAACTCTGGATTCTGATAGAGGGCCACGAGACATGGACCTGGGTGCAAAAATTGAGGCTCTAGACCCTTCCAGAGCTGAGATATTGAAACTCAAAATTTTGACCAGAAAAAAAAATGACAGTGTTACCCTTATGGTTTTTTTTTCAGGGGGTGAAAAATTAAGTTTCTCCAATCTTCTCAAAACTCTGGATTCTGATAGAGGGCCACGAGACATGGACCTGGGTGCAAAAATTGAGGCTCTAGACCCTTCCAGAGCTGAGATATTGAAACTCAAAATTTCGACCAGAAAAAAAAATGACAGTGTTACCCCTTATGTTTTTTTTCGGGGGGTGAAAAATTAAGTTTCTCCAATCTTCTCAAAACTCTAGATTCTGATAGAGGGCCACGAGACATGGACCTGGGTGCAAAAATTGAGGCTCTAGACCCTTCCAGAGCTGAGATATTGAAACTCAAAATTTTGACCAGAAAAAAAAAAATGAAAGTGTTACCCCTTATGTTTTTTTTCGGGGGGGGTGAAAAATTAAGTTTCTCCAATCTTCCCAAAACTCTGGCTTCTGATAGAGTCCACGAGACATGGATCTGGGTGCAAAAATTGAGGCTGTACACCCTTCCAGAGCTGAGATATTGAAACTCAAAATTTTGACCAGAACAAAAGTGACAGTGTTGCCCCTTATGTTTTTTTTTTGGGGGGGGGGGGGGGAATTAAGTTTCTCCAATCTTCTCAAAACTCTGGATTCTGATAGAGGGCCACGAGACATGGACCTGGGTGCAAAAATTGAGTCTCTAGACCCTTCCAGAGCTGAGATATTGAAACTCAAAACTTTGACCAGAAAAAAAAAATGACAGTGTTACCCCTTATGTTTTTTTTTCAGGGGGTGAAAAATTAAGTTTCTCCAATCTTCCCAAAAGTCTGGATTCTGATAGAGGGCCATGAGACATGGACCTGGGTGCAAAAATTGAGGCTCTAGACCCTTCCAGAGCTGAGATATTGAAACCCAAAATTTTGACCAGAAAAAAAAAATGACAGTGTTACCCCTTATGTTTTTTTTTCAGGGGGTGAAAAATTAAGTTTCTCCAATCTTCCCAAAAGTCTGGATTCTGATAGAGGGCCACGAGACATGGACCTGGGTGCAAAAGTTGAGGCTCTAGACCCTTCCAGAGCTGAGATATTGAAACTCAAAATTTTGACCAGAAAAAAAAATGACAGTGTTACCCCTTATGTTTTTTTTCGGGAGGTGAAAAATTAAGTTTCTCAAATCTTCCCAAAACTTTGGATTCTGTTAGAGGGCCACGAGACATGGATCTGGGTGCAAAAATTGAGGCTGTAGACCCTTCCAGAGATGAGATATTTGAAACTCAAAATTTTGACCAGAAAAAAAAAATGACAGTGTTACCCCCTTACGTTTTTTTTTTTTTTTTTTTGGGGGGGGGGGGGTGAAAAATTAAGTTTCTCCAATCTTCTCAAAACTCTGGATTCTGATAGAGGGCCACGAGACATGGACCTGGGTGCAGAAATTGAGGCTGTAGACCCTTCCAGAGCTGAAATATTGAAACCCAAAATCTTGACCAGAAAAAAAAAATGACAGTGTTACCCCTTATGTTTTTTTTCGGGGGGTGAAAAATTAAGTTTCTCCAATCTTCTCAAAACTCTGGATTCTGATAGAGGGCCACGAGACATGGACCTGGGTGCAAAAATTGAGGCTCTAGACCCTTCCAGAGCTGAGATATTGAAACTCAAAATTTTGACCAGAAAAAAAAATGACAGTGTTACCCTTATGGTTTTTTTTTCAGGGGGTGAAAAATTAAGTTTCTCCAATCTTCTCAAAACTCTGGATTCTGATAGAGGGCCACGAGACATGGACCTGGGTGCAAAAATTGAGGCTCTAGACCCTTCCAGAGCTGAGATATTGAAACTCAAAATTTCGACCAGAAAAAAAAATGACAGTGTTACCCCTTATGTTTTTTTTCGGGGGGTGAAAAATTAAGTTTCTCCAATCTTCTCAAAACTCTAGATTCTGATAGAGGGCCACGAGACATGGACCTGGGTGCAAAAATTGAGGCTCTAGACCCTTCCAGAGCTGAGATATTGAAACTCAAAATTTTGACCAGAAAAAAAAAAATGAAAGTGTTACCCCTTATGTTTTTTTTCGGGGGGGGTGAAAAATTAAGTTTCTCCAATCTTCCCAAAACTCTGGCTTCTGATAGAGTCCACGAGACATGGATCTGGGTGCAAAAATTGAGGCTCTAGACCCTTCCAGAGCTGAGATATTGAAACTCAAAATTTTGACCAGACAAAAAATGACAGTGTTACCCCTTATGTTTTTTTTTGGGGGGGGGGGTGGGGGGGTGAAAAATTAAGTTTCTCCAATCTTCTAAAAACTATGGATTCTGATAGAGGGCCACGAGACATGGACCTGGGTGCAAAAATTGAGTCTCTAGACCCTTCCAGAGCTGAGATATTGAAACTCAAAATTTTGACCAGAAAAAAAAAATGACAGTGTTACCCGTTATGTTTTTTTTTCAAGGGGTGAAAAATTAAGTTAATCCAATCTTCTCAAAACTCTGGATTCTGATAGAGGACCACGAGACATGGACCTGGGTGCAAAAATTGAGGCTCTAGACCCTTCCAGAGCTGAGATATTGAAACTCAAAATTTTGACCAGAAAAAAAAATGACAGTGTTACCCCTTATGTTTTTTTTTTGGGGGGGGGGGGGGTGAAAAATTAAGTTTCTCCAATCTTCTCAAAACTCTGGATTCTGATAGAGGGCCACGAGACATGGATCTGGGTGCAAAAATTGAGGCTGTACACCCTTCCAGAGCTTAGATATTGAAACCCAAAATTTTGACCAGAAAAAAAATGACAGTGTTACCCCTTATGTTTTTTTTTTGGGGGGGGGGGGGTGAAAAATTAAGTTTCTCCAATCTTCTCAAAACTCTGGATTCTGATAGAAGGCCACGAGACATGGACCTGGGTGCAAAAATTGAGGCTCTAGACCCTTCCAGAGCTGAGATATTGAAACCCAAAATTTTGACCAGAAAAAAAAAATGACAGTGTTACCCCTTATGTTTTTTTTCGGGGGGTGAAAAATTAAGTTTCTCCAATCTTCTCAAAACTCTGGATTCTGAGAGGGCTACGTGACATGGACCTGGGTGCAAAAATTGAGGCTCTAGACCCTTCCAGAGCTGAGAAATTGAAACTCAAAATTTTGACCAGAAAAAAAAATGACAGTGTTACCCCTTATGTTTTTTTTCGGGAGGTGAAAAATTAAGTTTCTCCAATCTTCCCAAAACTTTGGATTTTGATAGAGGGCCACGAGACATGGATCTGGGTGCAAAAATTGAGGCTCTAGACCCTTCCAGAGCTGAAATATTGAAACCCAAAATTTTGACCAGAAAAAAAAATGACAGTGTTACCCCTTATGTTTTTTTTTCGGGGGGTGAAAAATTAAGTTTCTCCAATCTTCCCAAAACTCTGGATTCTGATAGAGGGCCACGAGACATGGATCTGGGTGCAAAAATTGAGGCTGTACACCCTTCCAGAGCTGAGATATTGAAACTCAAAATTTTGACCAGAAAAAAAATGACAGTGTTACCCCTTATGTTTTTTTTTTTTTTGGTGGGGGGGGGGGGGGGGGGTGTGAAAAAATTAAGTTTCTCCAATCTTCTCAAAACTCTGGATTCTGATAGAGGGCCACGAGACATGGACCTGGGTGCAAAAATTGAGGCTCTAGACCCTTCCAGAGCTGAGATATTGAAACTCAAAATTTTGACCAGAAAAAAAAAATGACAGTGTTACCCCTTATGTTTTTTTTTCGGGGGGTGAAAAATTAAGTTTCTCCAATCTTCTCAAAACTCTGGATTCTGATAGAGGGCCACGAGACATGGACCTGGGTGCAAAAATTGAGTCTCTAGACCCTTCCAGAGCTGAGATATTGAAACTCAAAATTTTTACCAGAAAAAAAAAATGACAGTGTTACCCCTTATGTTTTTTTTTTGGGGGGGGTGAAAAATTAAGTTTCTCCAATCTTCTCAAAACTCTGGATTCTGATAGAGGGCCACGAGACATGGACCCTGGTGCAAAAATTGAGGCTGTAGACCCTTCCAGAGCTGAGATATTGAAACTCAAAATTTTGACCAGAAAAAAAAATGACAGTGTTACCCCCTTACGTTTTTTTTTTTTTTTTTGGGGGGGGGGGGGGAATTAAGTTTCTCCAATCTTCTCAAAACTCTGGATTCTGATAGAGGGCCACGAGACATGGACCTGGGTGCAGAAATTGAGGCTGTAGACCCTTCCAGAGCTGAAATATTGAAACCCAAAATTTTGACCAGAAAAAAAAATGACAGTGTTACCCCTTATGTTTTTTTCGGGGGGTGAAAAATTAAGTTTCTCCAATCTTCTCAAAACTCTGGATTCTGATAGAGGGCCACGAGACATGGATCTAGGTGCAAAAATTGAGGCTTTAGACCCTTCCAGAGCTGAGATATTGAAACTCAAAATTTTGACCAGAAAAAAAAATGACAGTGTTACCCCTTATGTTTTTTTTCGGGGGGGGTGAAAAATTAAGTTTCTCCAATCTTCTCAAAACTCTAGATTCTGATAGAGGGCCACGAGACATGGACCCTGGTGCAAAAATTGAGGCTGTAGACCCTTCCAGAGCTGAGATATTGAAACTCAAAATTTTGACCAGAAAAAAAATGACAGTGTTACCCCTTATGTTTTTTTTTCGGGAGGTGAAAAATTAAGTTTCTCCAATCTTCCCAAAACTCTGGATTCTGATAGAGGGCCACGAGACATGGATCTGGGTGCAAAAATTGAGGCTCTACACCCTTCCAGAGCTGAGATATTGAAACTCAAAATTTTGACCAGAAAAAAAATGACAGTGTTACCCCTTATGTTTTTTTTCGGGGGGTGAAAAATTAAGTTTCTCCAATCTTCTCAAAACTCTGGATTCTGATAGAGGGCCACGAGACATGGACCCTGGTGCAAAAATTGAGGCTGTAGACCCTTCCAGAGCTGAGATATTGAAACTCAAAACTTTGACCAGAAAAAAAAAATGACAGTGTTACCCCTTATGTTTTTTTTTCGGGGGGTGAAAAATTAAGTTTCTCCAATCTTCTCAAAACTCTGGATTCTGATAGAGGGCCACGAGACATGGACCTGGGTGCAAAAATTGAGGCTCTAGACCCTTCCAGAGCTGAGATATTGAAACTCAAAATTTTGACCAGAAATAAAAAATGACAGTGTTACCCCTTATGTTGTTTTTTTTTTTTTCGGGGGGTGAAAAATTAAGTTTCTCCAATCTTCTCAAAACTCTGGATTCTGATAGAGGGCCACGAGACATGGACCTGGGTGCAAAAATTGAGGCTCTACACCCTTCCAGAGCTGAGATATTGAAACTCAAAATTTTGACCAGAAAAAAAATGACAGTGTTACCCCTTATGTTTTTTTTCGGGGGGTGAAAAATTAAGTTTATCAAATCTTCTCAAAACTCTGGATTCTGATAGAGGGCCACGAGACATGGACCTGGGTGCAAAAATTGAGGCTGTAGACCCTTCCAGAGCTGAGATATTGAAACTCAAAATTTTGACCAGAAAAAAAAATGACAGTGTTACCCCTTATGTTTTTTTTCGGGGGGTGAAAAATTAAGTTTCTCCAATCTTCCCAAAACTCTGGATTCTGATAGAGGGCCATGAGACATGGACCTGGGTGCAAAAATTGAGGCTCTAGACCCTTCCAGAGCTGAGATATTGAAACCCAAAATTTTGACCAGAAAAAAAATGACAGTGTTACCCCTTATGTTTTTTTTCGGGAGGTGAAAAATTAAGTTTCTCCAATCTTCCCAAAACTTTGGATTCTGATAGAGGGCCACGAGACATGGATCTGGGTGCAAAAATTGAGGCTGTAGACCCTTCCAGAGCTGAGATATTGAAACTCAAAATTTTGACCAGAAAAAAAAAATGACAGTGTTACCCCCTTACGTTTTTTTTTTTTTTTTTTGGGGGGGGGGGGTGAAAAATTAAGTTTCTCCAATCTTCTCAAAACTCTGGATTCTGATAGAGGGCCACGAGACATGGACCTGGGTGCAGAAATTGAGGCTGTAGACCCTTCCAGAGCTGAAATATTGAAACCCAAAATCTTGACCAGAAAAAAAAAATGACAGTGTTACCCCTTATGTTTTTTTTCGGGGGGTGAAAAATTAAGTTTCTCCAATCTTCTCAAAACTCTGGATTCTGATAGAGGGCCACGAGACATGGACCTGGGTGCAAAAATTGAGGCTCTAGACCCTTCCAGAGCTGAGATATTGAAACTCAAAATTTTGACCAGAAAAAAAAATGACAGTGTTACCCCTTATGGTTTTTTTTTCAGGGGGTGAAAAATTAAGTTTCTCCAATCTTCTCAAAACTCTGGATTCTGATAGAGGGCCACGAGACATGGACCTGGGTGCAAAAATTGAGGCTCTAGACCCTTCCAGAGCTGAGATATTGAAACCCAAAATCTTGACCAGAAAAAAAAAATGACAGTGTTACCCCTTATGTTTTTTTTCGGGGGGTGAAAAATTAAGTTTCTCCAATCTTCTCAAAACTCTGGATTCTGATAGAGGGCCACGAGACATGGACCTGGGTGCAAAAATTGACGCTCTAGACCCTTCCAGAGCTGAGATATTGAAACTCAAAATTTTGACCAGAAAAAAAAAATGAAAGTGTTACCCCTTATGTTTTTTTTCGGGGGGGGTGAAAAATTACGTTTCTCCAATCTTCTCAAAACTCTGGATTCTGATAGAGGGCCACGAGACATGGACCCTGGTGCAAAAATTGAGGCTGTAGACCCTTCCAGAGCTGAGATATTGAAACTCAAAATTTTGACCAGAAAAAAAATGACAGTGTTACCCCTTATGTTTTTTTTTCGGGGGGTGAAAAATTAAGTTTCTCCAATCTTCCCAAAACTCTGGCTTCTGATAGAGGGCCACGAGACATGGATCTGGGTGCAAAAATTGAGGCTCTAGACCCTTCCAGAGCTGAGATATTGAAACTCAAAATTTTGACCAGAAAAAAAATGACAGTGTTACCCCTTATGTTTTTTTTTTTTTGGGGGGGGGGGGGGTGAAAAATTAAGTTTCTCCAATCTTCTAAAAACTATGGATTCTGATAGAGGGCCACGAGACATGGACCTGGGTGCAAAAATTGAGTCTCTAGACCCTTCCAGAGCTGAGATATTGAAACTCAAAATTTTGACCAGAAAAAAAATGACAGTGTTACCCCTTATGTTTTTTTTCGGGGGGTGAAAAATTAAGTTTCTCCAATCTTCTCAAAACTCTGGATTCTGAGAGGGCTACGAGACATGGACCTGGGTGCAAAAATTGAGGCTCTAGACCCTTCCAGAGCTGAGAAATTGAAACTCAAAATTTTGACCAGAAAAAAAAATGACAGTGTTACCCCTTATGTTTTTTTTCGGGAGGTGAAAAATTAAGTTTCTCCAATCTTCCCAAAACTTTGGATTTTGATAGAGGGCCACGAGACATGGATCTGGGTGCAAAAATTGAGGCTCTAGACCATTCCAGAGCTGAGATATTGAAACTCAAAATTTTGACCAGAAAAAAAATGACAGTGTTACCCCTTATGTTTTTTTTTCGGGGGGTGAAAAATTACGTTTCTCCAATCTTCTCAAAACTCTGGATTCTGATAGAGGGCCACGAGACATGGACCTGGGTGCAAAAATTGAGTCTCTAGACCCTTCCAGAGCTGAGATATTGAAACTCAAAATTTTGACCAGAAAAAAAAATGACAGTGTTACCCCTTATGTTTTTTTTTTCGGGGGGTGAAAAATTAAGTTTCTCCAATCTTCTCAAAACTCTGGATTCTGATAGAGGGCCACGAGACATGGACCCTGGTGCAAAAATTGAGGCTGTAGACCCTTCCAGAGCTGAGATATTGAAACTCAAAATTTTGACCAGAAAAAAAAATGACAGTGTTACCCCCTTACGTTTTTTTTTTTTTTTTTTTTGGGGGGGGGGGGGGTGAAAAATTAAGTTTCTCCAATCTTCTCAAAACTCTGGATTCTGATAGAGGGCCACGAGACATGGACCCTGGTGCAAAAATTGAGGCTGTAGACCCTTCCAGAGCTGAAATATTGAAACCCAAAATTTTGACCAGAAAAAAAAATGACAGTGTTACCCCTTATGTTTTTTTCGGGGGGTGAAAAATTAAGTTTCTCCAATCTTCTCAAAACTCTGGATTCTGATAGAGGGCCACGAGACATGGATCTGGGTGCAAAAATTGAGGCTCTACACCCTTCCAGAGCTGAGATATTGAAACTCAAAATTTTGACCAGAAAAAAAATGACAGTGTTACCCCTTATGTTTTTTTTTCGGGGGGTGAAAAATTAAGTTTCTCCAATCTTCTCAAAACTCTGGATTCTGATAGAGGGCCACGAGACATGGACCCTGGTGCAAAAATTGAGGCTGTAGACCCTTCCAGAGCTGAGATATTGAAACTCAAAACTTTGACCAGAAAAAAAAATGACAGTGTTACCCCCTTACGTTTTTTTTTTTTTTTTTTTTTTTGGGGGGGGGGGGGGGGTGAAAAATTAAGTTTCTCCAATCTTCTCAAAACTCTGGATTCTGATAGAGGGCCACGAGACATGGACCCTGGTGCAAAAATTGAGGCTGTAGACCCTTCCAGAGCTGAAATATTGAAACCCAAAATTTTGACCAGAAAAAAAAATGACAGTGTTACCCCTTATGTTTTTTTCGGGGGGTGAAAAATTAAGTTTCTCCAATCTTCTCAAAACTCTGGATTCTGATAGAGGGCCACGAGACATGGATCTAGGTGCAAAAATTGAGGCTTTAGACCCTTCCAGAGCTGAGATATTGAAACTCAAAATTTTGACCAGAAAAAAAAATGACAGTGTTACCCCTTATGTTTTTTTTCGGGGGGGTGAAAAATTAAGTTTCTCCAATCTTCTCAAAACTCTAGATTCTGATAGAGGGCCACGAGACATGGACCCTGGTGCAAAAATTGAGGCTGTAGACCCTTCCAGAGCTGAGATATTGAAACTCAAAATTTTGACCAGAAAAAAATGACAGTGTTACCCCTTATGTTTTTTTTTCGGGGGGTGAAAAATTAAGTTTCTCCAATCTTCCCAAAACTCTGGATTCTGATAGAGGGCCACGAGACATGGATCTGGGTGCAAAAATTGAGGCTCTACACCCTTCCAGAGCTGAGATATTGAAACTCAAAATTTTGACCAGAAAAAAAATGACAGTGTTACCCCTTATGTTTTTTTTCGGGGGGTGAAAAATTAAGTTTCTCCAATCTTCTCAAAACTCTGGATTCTGATAGAGGGCCACGAGACATGGACCCTGGTGCAAAAATTGAGGCTGTAGACCCTTCCAGAGCTGAGATATTGAAACTCAAAACTTTGACCAGAAAAAAAAATGACAGTGTTACCCCTTATGTTTTTTTTCGGGGGGTGAAAAATTAAGTTTCTCCAATCTTCTCAAAACTCTGGATTCTGATAGAGGGCCACGAGACATGGACCCTGGTGCAAAAATTGAGGCTCTAGACCCTTCCAGAGCTGAGATATTGAAACCCAAAATTTTGACCAGAAAAGAAAATGACAGTGTTACCCCTTATGTTTTTTTTTTTTGGGGGGGGGGGGGTGAAAAATTAAGTTTCTCCAATCTTCTCAAAACTCTGGATTCTGATAGAAGGACACGAGACATGGACCTGGGTGCAAAAATTGAGGCTCTAGACCCTTCCAGAGCTGAGATATTGTAACCCAAAATTTTGACCAGAAAAAAAATGACAGTTTTACCCCTTATGTTTTTTTTCAGGGGGTGAAAAATTAAGTTTCTCCAATCTTCTCAAAACTCTGGATTCTGATAGAGGGCTACGAGACATGGACCTGGGTGCAAAAATTGAGGCTCTAGACCCTTCCAGAGCTGAGATATTGAAACTCAAAATTTTGACCAGAAAAAAAATGACAGTGTTACCCCTTATGTTTTTTTTCGGGAGGTGAAAAATTAAGTTTCTCCAATCTTCCCAAAACTTTGGATTTTGATAGAGGGCCACGAGACATGGATCTGGGTGCAAAAATTGAGGCTGTAGACCCTTCCAGAGCTGAGATATTGAAACTCAAAATTTTGACCAGAAAAAAAAATGACAGTGTTACCCCCTTACGTTTTTTTTTTTTTTTGGGGGGGGGGGGGGTGAAAAATTAAGTTTCTCCAATCTTCTCAAAACTCTGGATTCTGATAGAGGGCCACGAGACATGGACCTGGGTGCAAAAATTGAGGCTCTAGACCCTTCCAGAGCTGAGATATTGAAACTCAAAATTTTGACCAGAAAAAAAATGACAGTGTTACCCCTTATGTTTTTTTTCGGGGGGTGAAAAATTAAGTTTATCAAATCTTCTCAAAACTCTGGATTCTGATAGAGGGCCACGAGACATGGACCTGGGTGCAAAAATTGAGGCTGTAGACCCTTCCAGAGCTGAGATATTGAAACTCAAAATTTTGACCAGAAAAAAAAATGACAGTGTTACCCCTTATGTTTTTTTTCGGGGGGTGAAAAATTAAGTTTCTCCAATCTTCCCAAAACTCTGGATTCTGATAGAGGGCCACGAGACATGGATCTGGGTGCAAAAATTGAGGCTGTACACCCTTCCAGAGCTGAGATATTGAAACTCAAAATTTTGACCAGAAAAAAAAATGACAGTGTTACCCCCTTATGTTTTTTTTTTTTTTTGGGGGGGGGGGGGGTGAAAAATAAAGTTTCTCCAATCTTCTCAAAACTCTGGATTCTGATAGAGGGCCACGAGACATGGACCTGGGTGCAGAAATTGAGGCTGTAGACCCTTCCAGAGCTGAAATATTGAAACCCAAAATTTTGACCAGAAAAAAAAATGACAGTGTTACCCCTTATGTTTTTTTCGGGGGGTGAAAAATTAAGTTTCTCCAATCTTCTCAAAACTCTGGATTCTGATAGAGGGCCATGAGACATGGACCTGGGTGCAAAAAAATAAGGCTCTAGACCCTTCCAGAGCTGAGATATTGAAACTCAAAATTTTGACCAGAAAAAAAAATAACAGTGTTACCCCTTATGTTTTTTTCGGGGGGTGAAAAATTAAGTTTCTCCAATCTTCTCAAAACTCTAGATTCTGATAGAGGGCCACGAGACATGGACCCTGGTGCAAAAATTGAGGCTGTAGACCCTTCCAGAGCTGAGATATTGAAACTCAAAATTTTGACCAGAAAAAAAAATGACAGTGTTACCCCTTATGTTTTTTTTTCGGGGGGTGAAAAATTAAGTTTCTCCAATCTTCCCAAAACTCTGGATTCTGATAGAGGGCCACGAGACATGGATCTGGGTGCAAAAATTGACGCTCTACACCCTTCCAGAGCTGAGATATTGAAACTCAAAATTTTGACCAGAAAAAAAATGACAGTGTTACCCCTTATGTTTTTTTTCGGGGGTGAAAAATTAAGTTTCTCAAATCTTCTCAAAACTCTGGATTCTGATAGAGGGCCACGAGACATGGACCTGGGTGCAAAAATTGAGTCTCTAGACCCTTCCAGAGCTGAGATATTGAAACTCAAAATTTTGACCAGAAAAAAAATGACAGTGTTACCCCTTATATTTTTTTTTTTTTTTTTTTTGGGGGGGGGGGGGGGGGGGGAATTAAGTTTCTCCAATCTTCTCAAAACTCTGGATTCTGATAGAGGGCCACGAGACATGGACCTGGGTGCAAAAACTGAGGCTCTAGACCCTTCCAGAGCTGAGATATTGGAACTCAAAATTTTGACCAGAAAAAAAATGACAGTGTTACCCCTTATGTTTTTTGTCGGGAGGTGAAAAATTAAGTTTCTCCAATCTTCCCAAAACTTTGGATTCTGATAGAGGGCCACGAGACATGGATCTGGGTGCAAAAATTGAGGCTGTAGACCCTTCCAGAGCTGAAATATTGAAACCCAAAATTTTGACCAGAAAAAAAAATGACAGTGTTACCCCTTATGTTTTTTTTTTCGGGGGGTGAAAAATTAAGTTTCTCCAATCTTCTCAAAACTCTGGATTCTGATAGAGGGCCACGAGACATGGACCTGGGTGCAAAAAAATAAGGCTCTAGACCCTTCCAGAGCTGAGATATTGAAACTCAAAATTTTGACCAGAAAAAAAAAATAACAGTGTTACCCCTTATGTTTTTTTTCGGGGGGTGAAAAATTAAGTTTCTCCAATCTTCTCAAAACTCTGGATTCTGATAGAGGGCCACGAGACATGGACCCTGGGTGCAAAAATTGAGGCTGTAGACCCTTCCAGAGCTGAGATATTGAAACTCAAAACTTTGACCAGAAAAAAAAAATGACAGTGTTACCCCTTATGTTTTTTTTCGGGAGGTGAAAAATTAAGTTTCTCCAATCTTCCCAAAACTTTGGATTCTGATAGAGGGCCACGAGACATGGATCTGGGTGCAAAAATTGAGGCTGTAGACCCTTCCAGAGCTGAGATATTGAAACTCAAAATTTTGACCAGAAAAAAAAAATGACAGTGTTACCCCCTTACGTTTTTTTTTTTTTTTTTTTTTTGGGGGGGGGGGGGTGAAAAATTAAGTTTCTCCAATCTTCTCAAAACTCTGGATTCTGATAGAGGGCCACGAGACATGGACCTGGGTGCAAAAATTGAGGCTCTAGACCCTTCCAGAGCTGAGATATTGGAACTCAAAATTTTGACCAGAAAAAAAATGACAGTGTTACCCCTTATGTTTTTTGTCGGGAGGTGAAAAATTAAGTTTCTCCAATCTTACCAAAACTTTGGATTCTGATAGAGGGCCACGAGACATGGATCTGGGTGCAAAAATTGAGGCTGTAGACCCTTCCAGAGCTGAGATATTGAAACTCAAAATTTTGACCAGAAAAAAAATGACAGTATTACCCCTTATGTTTTTTTTTCGGTGGGTGAAAAATTATGTTTCTCCAATCTTCTCAAAACTCTGGATTCTGATAGAGGGCCACGAGACATGGACCTGGGTGCAGAAATTGAGGCTGTAGACCCTTCCAGAGCTGAAATATTGAAACCCAAAATTTTGACCAGAAAAAAAAATGACAGTGTTACCCCTTATGTTTTTTTTTTTCGGGGGGTGAAAAATTAAGTTTCTCCAATCTTCTCAAAACTCTGGATTCTGATAGAGGGCCACGAGACATGGACCTGGGTGCAAAAAAATAAGGCTCTAGACCCTTCCAGAGCTGAGATATTGAAACTCAAAATTTTGACCAGAAAAAAAAATAACAGTGTTACCCCTTATGTTTTTTTTTTTCAGGGGGTGAAAAATTAAGTTTCTCCAATCTTCTCAAAACTCTGGATTCTGATAGAGGGCCACGAGACATGGATCTAGGTGCAAAAATTGAGGCTCTAGACCCTTCCAGAGCTGAGATATTGAAACTCAAAATTTTGACCAGAAAAAAAAAATGACAGTGTTACCCCTTATGTTTTTTTTCGGGGGGGTGAAAAATTAAGTTTCTCCAATCTTCTCAAAACTCTGGATTCTGATAGAGGGCCACGAGACATGGACCCTGGTGCAAAAATTGAGGCTGTAGACCCTTCCAGAGCTGAGATATTGAAACTCAAAATTTTGACCAGAAAAAAAAATGACAGTGTTACCCCTTATGTTTTTTTCGGGGGGTGAAAAATTAAGTTTCTCCAATCTTCTCAAAACTCTGGATTCTGATAGAGGGCCACGAGACATGGACCTGGGTGCAAAAATTGAGTCTCTAGACCCTTCCAGAGCTGAGATATTGAAACCCAAAATTTTGACCAGAAAAAAAATGACAGTGTTACCCCTTATGTTTTTTTTTCGGGGGGTGAAAAATTAAGTTTCTCCAATCTTCTCAAAACTCTGGATTCTGATAGAGGGCCACGAGACATGGACCCTGGTGCAAAAATTGAGGCTGTAGACCCTTCCAGAGCTGAGATATTGAAACTCAAAATTTTGACCAGAAAAAAAAATGACAGTGTTACCCCTTATGTTTTTTTCGGGGGGTGAAAAATTAAGTTTCTCCAATCTTCTCAAAACTCTGGATTCTGATAGAGGGCCACGAGACATGGACCTGGGTGCAAAAATTGAGTCTCTAGACCCTTCCAGAGCTGAGATATTGAAACCCAAAATTTTGACCAGAAAAAAAATGACAGTGTTACCCCTTATGTTTTTTTTTCGGGGGGTGAAAAATTAAGTTTCTCCAATCTTCTCAAAACTCTGGATTCTGATAGAGGGCCACGAGACATGGACCCTGGTGCAAAAATTGAGGCTGTAGACCCTTCCAGAGCTGAGATTTTGAAACTCAAAATTTTGACCAGAAAAAAAAATGACAGTGTTACCCCTTATGTTTTTTTTCGGGGGGTGAAAAATTATGTTTCTCCAATCTTCCCAAAACTCTGGATTCTGATAGAGGGCCACGAGACATGGATCTGGGTGCAAAAATTGAGGCTGTACACCCTTCCAGAGCTGAGATATTGAAACTCAAAATTTTGACCAAAAAAAAAATGACAGTGTTACCCCTTATGTTTTTTTTGGGGGGGGGGGGGGGGGGGTGAAAAATTAAGTTTCTCCAATCTTCTCAAAACTCTGGATTCTGATAGAAGGCCACGAGACATGGACCTGGGTGCAAAAATTGAGGCTCTAGACCCTTCCAGAGCTGAGATATTGAAACCCAAAATTTTGACCAGAAAAAAAATGACAGTTTTACCCCTTATGTTTTTTTTCGGGGGGTGAAAAATTAAGTTTCTCCAATCTTCTCAAAACTCTGGATTCTGATAGAGGGCCACGAGACATGGACCTGGGTGCAAAAATTGAGGCTCTAGACCCTTCCAGAGCTGAGATATTGAAACCCAAAATTTTGACCAGAAAAAAAAAATGACAGTGTTACCCCTTATGTTTTTTTTCGGGGTGTGAAAAATTAAGTTTCTCCAATCTTCTCAAAACTCTGGATTCTGATAGAGGGCTACGAGACATGGACCTGGGTGCAAAAATTGAGGCGCTAGACCCTTCCAGAGCTGAGATATTGAAACTCAAAACTTTGACCAGAAAAAAAAATGACAGTGTTACCCCCTTACGTTTTTTTTTTTTTTTTTTTTTTGGGGGGGGGGGGGGTGAAAAATTAAGTTTCTCCAATCTTCTCAAAACTCTGGATTCTGATAGAGGGCCACGAGACATGGACCCTGGTGCAAAAATTGAGGCTGTAGACCCTTCCAGAGCTGAAATATTGAAACCCAAAATTTTGACCAGAAAAAAAAATGACAGTGTTACCCCTTATGTTTTTTTCGGGGGGTGAAAAATTAAGTTTCTCCAATCTTCTCAAAACTCTGGATTCTGATAGAGGGCCACGAGACATGGATCTAGGTGCAAAAATTGAGGCTTTAGACCCTTCCAGAGCTGAGATATTGAAACTCAAAATTTTGACCAGAAAAAAAAATGACAGTGTTACCCCTTATGTTTTTTTTCGGGGGGGTGAAAAATTAAGTTTCTCCAATCTTCTCAAAACTCTAGATTCTGATAGAGGGCCACGAGACATGGACCCTGGTGCAAAAATTGAGGCTGTAGACCCTTCCAGAGCTGAGATATTGAAACTCAAAATTTTGACCAGAAAAAAATGACAGTGTTACCCCTTATGTTTTTTTTTCGGGGGGTGAAAAATTAAGTTTCTCCAATCTTCCCAAAACTCTGGATTCTGATAGAGGGCCACGAGACATGGATCTGGGTGCAAAAATTGAGGCTCTACACCCTTCCAGAGCTGAGATATTGAAACTCAAAATTTTGACCAGAAAAAAAATGACAGTGTTACCCCTTATGTTTTTTTTCGGGGGGTGAAAAATTAAGTTTCTCCAATCTTCTCAAAACTCTGGATTCTGATAGAGGGCCACGAGACATGGACCCTGGTGCAAAAATTGAGGCTGTAGACCCTTCCAGAGCTGAGATATTGAAACTCAAAACTTTGACCAGAAAAAAAAATGACAGTGTTACCCCTTATGTTTTTTTTCGGGGGGTGAAAAATTAAGTTTCTCCAATCTTCTCAAAACTCTGGATTCTGATAGAGGGCCACGAGACATGGACCCTGGTGCAAAAATTGAGGCTCTAGACCCTTCCAGAGCTGAGATATTGAAACCCAAAATTTTGACCAGAAAAGAAAATGACAGTGTTACCCCTTATGTTTTTTTTTTTGGGGGGGGGGGGGGGGGTGAAAAATTAAGTTTCTCCAATCTTCTCAAAACTCTGGATTCTGATAGAAGGACACGAGACATGGACCTGGGTGCAAAAATTGAGGCTCTAGACCCTTCCAGAGCTGAGATATTGTAACCCAAAATTTTGACCAGAAAAAAAATGACAGTTTTACCCCTTATGTTTTTTTTCAGGGGGTGAAAAATTAAGTTTCTCCAATCTTCTCAAAACTCTGGATTCTGATAGAGGGCTACGAGACATGGACCTGGGTGCAAAAATTGAGGCTCTAGACCCTTCCAGAGCTGAGATATTGAAACTCAAAATTTTGACCAGAAAAAAAATGACAGTGTTACCCCTTATGTTTTTTTTCGGGAGGTGAAAAATTAAGTTTCTCCAATCTTCCCAAAACTTTGGATTTTGATAGAGGGCCACGAGACATGGATCTGGGTGCAAAAATTGAGGCTGTAGACCCTTCCAGAGCTGAGATATTGAAACTCAAAATTTTGACCAGAAAAAAAAATGACAGTGTTACCCCCTTACGTTTTTTTTTTTTTTTGGGGGGGGGGGGGGGTGAAAAATTAAGTTTCTCCAATCTTCTCAAAACTCTGGATTCTGATAGAGGGCCACGAGACATGGACCTGGGTGCAAAAATTGAGGCTCTAGACCCTTCCAGAGCTGAGATATTGAAACTCAAAATTTTGACCAGAAAAAAAATGACAGTGTTACCCCTTATGTTTTTTTTCGGGGGGTGAAAAATTAAGTTTATCAAATCTTCTCAAAACTCTGGATTCTGATAGAGGGCCACGAGACATGGACCTGGGTGCAAAAATTGAGGCTGTAGACCCTTCCAGAGCTGAGATATTGAAACTCAAAATTTTGACCAGAAAAAAAAATGACAGTGTTACCCCTTATGTTTTTTTTCGGGGGGTGAAAAATTAAGTTTCTCCAATCTTCCCAAAACTCTGGATTCTGATAGAGGGCCACGAGACATGGATCTGGGTGCAAAAATTGAGGCTGTACACCCTTCCAGAGCTGAGATATTGAAACTCAAAATTTTGACCAGAAAAAAAATGACAGTGTTACCCCTTATGTTTTTTTTTTTGGGGGGGGGGGGGGTGAAAAATAAAGTTTCTCCAATCTTCTCAAAACTCTGGATTCTGATAGAGGGCCACGAGACATGGACCTGGGTGCAGAAATTGAGGCTGTAGACCCTTCCAGAGCTGAAATATTGAAACCCAAAATTTTGACCAGAAAAAAAAATGACAGTGTTACCCCTTATGTTTTTTTCGGGGGGTGAAAAATTAAGTTTCTCCAATCTTCTCAAAACTCTGGATTCTGATAGAGGGCCATGAGACATGGACCTGGGTGCAAAAAAATAAGGCTCTAGACCCTTCCAGAGCTGAGATATTGAAACTCAAAATTTTGACCAGAAAAAAAAATAACAGTGTTACCCCTTATGTTTTTTTCGGGGGGTGAAAAATTAAGTTTCTCCAATCTTCTCAAAACTCTAGATTCTGATAGAGGGCCACGAGACATGGACCCTGGTGCAAAAATTGAGGCTGTAGACCCTTCCAGAGCTGAGATATTGAAACTCAAAATTTTGACCAGAAAAAAAAATGACAGTGTTACCCCTTATGTTTTTTTTTCGGGGGGTGAAAAATTAAGTTTCTCCAATCTTCCCAAAACTCTGGATTCTGATAGAGGGCCACGAGACATGGATCTGGGTGCAAAAATTGACGCTCTACACCCTTCCAGAGCTGAGATATTGAAACTCAAAATTTTGACCAGAAAAAAAATGACAGTGTTACCCCTTATGTTTTTTTTCGGGGGTGAAAAATTAAGTTTCTCAAATCTTCTCAAAACTCTGGATTCTGATAGAGGGCCACGAGACATGGACCTGGGTGCAAAAATTGAGTCTCTAGACCCTTCCAGAGCTGAGATATTGAAACTCAAAATTTTGACCAGAAAAAAAATGACAGTGTTACCCCTTATATTTTTTTTTTTTTTTTTTTGGGGGGGGGGGGGGGGGGAATTAAGTTTCTCCAATCTTCTCAAAACTCTGGATTCTGATAGAGGGCCACGAGACATGGACCTGGGTGCAAAAACTGAGGCTCTAGACCCTTCCAGAGCTGAGATATTGGAACTCAAAATTTTGACCAGAAAAAAAATGACAGTGTTACCCCTTATGTTTTTTGTCGGGAGGTGAAAAATTAAGTTTCTCCAATCTTCCCAAAACTTTGGATTCTGATAGAGGGCCACGAGACATGGATCTGGGTGCAAAAATTGAGGCTGTAGACCCTTCCAGAGCTGAAATATTGAAACCCAAAATTTTGACCAGAAAAAAAAATGACAGTGTTACCCCTTATGTTTTTTTTTTCGGGGGGTGAAAAATTAAGTTTCTCCAATCTTCTCAAAACTCTGGATTCTGATAGAGGGCCACGAGACATGGACCTGGGTGCAAAAAAATAAGGCTCTAGACCCTTCCAGAGCTGAGATATTGAAACTCAAAATTTTGACCAGAAAAAAAAAATAACAGTGTTACCCCTTATGTTTTTTTTCGGGGGGTGAAAAATTAAGTTTCTCCAATCTTCTCAAAACTCTGGATTCTGATAGAGGGCCACGAGACATGGACCCTGGTGCAAAAATTGAGGCTGTAGACCCTTCCAGAGCTGAGATATTGAAACTCAAAACTTTGACCAGAAAAAAAAAATGACAGTGTTACCCCTTATGTTTTTTTTCGGGAGGTGAAAAATTAAGTTTCTCCAATCTTCCCAAAACTTTGGATTCTGATAGAGGGCCACGAGACATGGATCTGGGTGCAAAAATTGAGGCTGTAGACCCTTCCAGAGCTGAGATATTGAAACTCAAAATTTTGACCAGAAAAAAAAATGACAGTGTTACCCCCTTACGTTTTTTTTTTTTTTTTTTTTTGGGGGGGGGGGGGGTGAAAAATTAAGTTTCTCCAATCTTCTCAAAACTCTGGATTCTGATAGAGGGCCACGAGACATGGACCTGGGTGCAAAAATTGAGGCTCTAGACCCTTCCAGAGCTGAGATATTGGAACTCAAAATTTTGACCAGAAAAAAAATGACAGTGTTACCCCTTATGTTTTTTGTCGGGAGGTGAAAAATTAAGTTTCTCCAATCTTACCAAAACTTTGGATTCTGATAGAGGGCCACGAGACATGGATCTGGGTGCAAAAATTGAGGCTGTAGACCCTTCCAGAGCTGAGATATTGAAACTCAAAATTTTGACCAGAAAAAAAATGACAGTATTACCCCTTATGTTTTTTTTTCGGTGGGTGAAAAATTATGTTTCTCCAATCTTCTCAAAACTCTGGATTCTGATAGAGGGCCACGAGACATGGACCTGGGTGCAGAAATTGAGGCTGTAGACCCTTCCAGAGCTGAAATATTGAAACCCAAAATTTTGACCAGAAAAAAAAATGACAGTGTTACCCCTTATGTTTTTTTTTTTCGGGGGGTGAAAAATTAAGTTTCTCCAATCTTCTCAAAACTCTGGATTCTGATAGAGGGCCACGAGACATGGACCTGGGTGCAAAAAAATAAGGCTCTAGACCCTTCCAGAGCTGAGATATTGAAACTCAAAATTTTGACCAGAAAAAAAAATAACAGTGTTACCCCTTATGTTTTTTTTTTTCAGGGGGTGAAAAATTAAGTTTCTCCAATCTTCTCAAAACTCTGGATTCTGATAGAGGGCCACGAGACATGGATCTAGGTGCAAAAATTGAGGCTCTAGACCCTTCCAGAGCTGAGATATTGAAACTCAAAATTTTGACCAGAAAAAAAAAATGACAGTGTTACCCCTTATGTTTTTTTTCGGGGGGGTGAAAAATTAAGTTTCTCCAATCTTCTCAAAACTCTGGATTCTGATAGAGGGCCACGAGACATGGACCCTGGTGCAAAAATTGAGGCTGTAGACCCTTCCAGAGCTGAGATATTGAAACTCAAAATTTTGACCAGAAAAAAAAATGACAGTGTTACCCCTTATGTTTTTTTCGGGGGGTGAAAAATTAAGTTTCTCCAATCTTCTCAAAACTCTGGATTCTGATAGAGGGCCACGAGACATGGACCTGGGTGCAAAAATTGAGTCTCTAGACCCTTCCAGAGCTGAGATATTGAAACCCAAAATTTTGACCAGAAAAAAAATGACAGTGTTACCCCTTATGTTTTTTTTCGGGGGGTGAAAAATTAAGTTTCTCCAATCTTCTCAAAACTCTGGATTCTGATAGAGGGCCACGAGACATGGACCCTGGTGCAAAAATTGAGGCTGTAGACCCTTCCAGAGCTGAGATATTGAAACTCAAAATTTTGACCAGAAAAAAAAATGACAGTGTTACCCCTTATGTTTTTTTCGGGGGGTGAAAAATTAAGTTTCTCCAATCTTCTCAAAACTCTGGATTCTGATAGAGGGCCACGAGACATGGACCTGGGTGCAAAAATTGAGTCTCTAGACCCTTCCAGAGCTGAGATATTGAAACCCAAAATTTTGACCAGAAAAAAAATGACAGTGTTACCCCTTATGTTTTTTTTTCGGGGGGTGAAAAATTAAGTTTCTCCAATCTTCTCAAAACTCTGGATTCTGATAGAGGGCCACGAGACATGGACCCTGGTGCAAAAATTGAGGCTGTAGACCCTTCCAGAGCTGAGATTTTGAAACTCAAAATTTTGACCAGAAAAAAAAATGACAGTGTTACCCCTTATGTTTTTTTTCGGGGGGTGAAAAATTATGTTTCTCCAATCTTCCCAAAACTCTGGATTCTGATAGAGGGCCACGAGACATGGATCTGGGTGCAAAAATTGAGGCTGTACACCCTTCCAGAGCTGAGATATTGAAACTCAAAATTTTGACCAAAAAAAAAATGACAGTGTTACCCCTTATGTTTTTTTTGGGGGGGGGGGGGGGTGAAAAATTAAGTTTCTCCAATCTTCTCAAAACTCTGGATTCTGATAGAAGGCCACGAGACATGGACCTGGGTGCAAAAATTGAGGCTCTAGACCCTTCCAGAGCTGAGATATTGAAACCCAAAATTTTGACCAGAAAAAAAATGACAGTTTTACCCCTTATGTTTTTTTTCGGGGGGTGAAAAATTAAGTTTCTCCAATCTTCTCAAAACTCTGGATTCTGATAGAGGGCCACGAGACATGGACCTGGGTGCAAAAATTGAGGCTCTAGACCCTTCCAGAGCTGAGATATTGAAACCCAAAATTTTGACCAGAAAAAAAAAATGACAGTGTTACCCCTTATGTTTTTTTTCGGGGTGTGAAAAATTAAGTTTCTCCAATCTTCTCAAAACTCTGGATTCTGATAGAGGGCTACGAGACATGGACCTGGGTGCAAAAATTGAGGCGCTAGACCCTTCCAGAGCTGAGATATTGAAACTCAAAATTTTGACCAGAAAAAAAAAATGACAGTGTTACCCCTTATGTTTTTTTTCGGGAGGTGAAAAATTAAGTTTCTCCAATCTTCCCAAAACTTTGGATTTTGATAGAGGGCCACGAGACATGGATCTGGGTGCAAAAATTGAGGCTGTAGACCCTTCCAGAGCTGAAATATTGAAACACAAAATTTTGACCAGAAAAAAAAAATGACAGTGTTACCCCTTATGTTTTTTTTTCGGGGGGTGAAAAATTAAGTTTCTCCAATCTTCTCAAAACTCTGGATTCTGATAGATGGCCATGAGACATGGACCTGGGTGCAAAAAAATAAGGCTCTAGACCCTTCCAGAGCTGAGATATTGAAACTCAAAATTTTGACCAGAAAAAAAAAATAACAGTGTTACCCCTTATGTTTTTTTTTCAGGGGGTGAAAAATTAAGTTTCTCCAATCTTCTCAAAACTCTGGATTCTGATAGAGGGCCACGAGACATGGACCCTGGTGCAAAAATTGAGGCTGTAGACCCTTCCAGAGCTGAGATATTGAAACTTAAAATTTTGACCAGAAAAAAAATGACAGTGTTACCCCTTATGTTTTTTTTCGGGGGGTGAAAAATTAAGTTTCTCCAATCTTCCCAAAACTCTGGATTCTGATAGAGGGCCACGAGAAATGGATCTGGGTGCAAAAATTGAGGCCCTACACCCTTCCAGAGCTGAGATATTGAAACTCTAAATTTTGACCAGAAAAAAAAATGACAGTGTTACCCCTTATGTTTTTTTTTGGGGGGGGGTGAAAAATTAAGTTTCTCCAATCTTCCCAAAACTCTGGATTCTGATAGAGGGCCACGAGACATGGATCTGGGTGCAAAAATTGAGGCTGTAGACCCTTCCAGAGCTGAGATATTGAAACTCAAAATTTTGACCAGAAAAAAAAAATGACAGTGTTACCCCCTTACGTTTTTTTTTTTTTTTGGGGGGGGGGGGGTGGGGGGGGGGTGAAAAATTAAGTTTCTCCAATCTTCTCAAAACTCTGGATTCTGATAGAGGGCCACGAGACATGGACCTGGGTGCAGAAATTGAGGCTGTAGACCCTTCCAGAGCTGAAATATTGAAACCCAAAATTTTGACCAGAAAAAAAAATGACAGTGTTACCCCTTATGTTTTTTTTTTTCGGGGGGTGAAAAATTAAGTTTCTCCAATCTTCTCAAAACTCTGGATTCTGATAGAGGGCCACGAGACATGGACCTGGGTGCAAAAATTGAGGCTCTAGACCCTTCCAGAGCTGAGATATTGAAACTCAAAATTTTGACCAGAAAAAAAATGACAGTGTTACCCCTTATGTTTTTTTTCAGGGGGTGAAAAATTAAGTTTCTCCAATCTTCTCAAAACTCTGGATTCTGATAGAGGGCCACGAGACATGGACCTGGGTGCAAAAATTGAGTCTCTAGACCCTTCCAGAGCTGAGATATTGAAACTCAAAATTTTGACCAGAAAAAAAAATGACAGTGTTACCCCTTATGTTTTTTTTTCGGGGGGTGAAAAATTAAGTTTCTCCAATCTTCTCAAAACTCTGGATTCTGATAGAGGGCCACGAGACATGGACCTGGGTGCAAAAAAATAAGGCTCTAGACCCTTCCAGAGCTGAGATATTGAAACTCAAAATTTTGACCAGAAAAAAAAAATAACAGTGTTACCCCTTATGTTTTTTTTTTCAGGGGGTGAAAAATTAAGTTTCTCCAATCTTCTCAAAACTCTGGATTCTGATAGAGGGCCACGAGACATGGACCTGGGTGCAAAAATTGAGTGTCTAGACCCTTCCAGAGCTGAGATATTGAAACTCAAAATTTTGACCAGAAAAAAAAATGACAGTGTTACCCCTTATGTTTTTTTCGGGGGGTGAAAAATAAAGTTTCTCCAATCTTCTCAAAACTCTGGATTCTGATAGAGGGCCACGAGACATGGACCTGGGTGCAAAAATTGAGGCTGTAGACCCTTCCAGAGCTGAGATATTGAAACTCAAAATTTTGACCAGAAAAAAAAATGACAGTGTTACCCCTTATGTTTTTTTTCGGGGGGTGAAAAATTAAGTTTCTCCAATCTTCCCAAAACTCTGGATTCTGATAGAGGGCCATGAGACATGGACCTGGGTGCAAAAAAATAAGGCTCTAGACCCTTCCAGAGCTGAGATATTGAAACTCAAAATTTTGACCAGAAAAAAAAATGACAGTGTTACCCCTTATGTTTTTTTTCGGGAGGTGAAAAATTAAGTTTCTCCAATCTTCCCAAAACTTTGGATTTTGATAGAGGGCCACGAGACATGGATCTGGGTGCAAAAATTGAGGCTGTAGACCCTTCCAGAGCTGAAATATTGAAACACAAAATTTTGACCAGAAAAAAAAATGACAGTGTTACCCCTTATGTTTTTTTTCGGGGGGTGAAAAATTAAGTTTCTCCAATCTTCTCAAAACTCTGGATTCTGATAGAGGGCCATGAGACATGGACCTGGGTGCAAAAAAATAAGGCTCTAGACCCTTCCAGAGCTGAGATATTGAAACTCAAAATTTTGACCAGAAAAAAAAAATAACAGTGTTACCCCTTATGTTTTTTTTCAGGGGGTGAAAAATTAAGTTTCTCCAATCTTCTCAAAACTCTGGATTCTGATAGAAGGCCACGAGACATGGACCTGGGTGCAAAAATTGAGGCTCTAGACCCTTCCAGAGCTGAGATATTGAAACCCAAAATTTTGACCAGAAAAAAAATGACAGTTTTACCCCTTATGTTTTTTTTCGGGGGGTGAAAAATTAAGTTTCTCCAATCTTCTCAAAACTCTGGATTCTGATAGAGGGCTACGAGACATGGACCTGGGTGCAAAAATTGAGGCTCTAGACCCTTCCAGAGCTGAGATATTGAAACTCAAAATTTTGACCAGAAAAAAAAATGACAGTGTTACCCCTTATGTTTTTTTTTCGGGAGGTGAAAAATTAAGTTTCTCCAATCTTCCCAAAACTTTGGATTTTGATAGAGGGCCACGAGACATGGATCTGGGTGCAAAAATTGAGGCTGTAGACCCTTCCAGAGCTGAAATATTGAAACACAAAATTTTGACCAGAAAAAAAAATGACAGTGTTACCCCTTATGTTTTTTTTTCAGGGGGTGAAAAATTAAGTTTCTCCAATCTTCTCAAAACTCTGGATTCTGATAGAGGGCCACGAGACATGGATCTAGGTGCAAAAATTGAGGCTTTAGACCCTTCCAGAGCTGAGATATTGAAACTCAAAATTTTGACCAGAAAAAAAATGACAGTGTTACCCCTTATGTTTTTTTTCGGGGGGTGAAAAATTAAGTTTCTCCAATCTTCTCAAAACTCTGGATTCTGATAGAGGGCCACGAGACATGGACCCTGGTGCAAAAATTGAGGCTGTAGACCCTTCCAGAGCTGAGATATTGAAACTTTAAAATTTTGACCAGAAAAAAAAATGACAGTGTTACCCCTTATGTTTTTTTTCGGGGGGTGAAAAATTAAGTTTCTCCAATCTTCCCAAAACTCTGGATTCTGATAGAGGGCCATGAGACATGGACCTGGGTGCAAAAAAATAAGGCTCTAGACCCTTCCAGAGCTGAGATATTGAAACTCAAAATTTTGACCAGAAAAAAAAAATGACAGTGTTACCCCTTATGTTTTTTTTTTCGGGAGGTGAAAAATTAAGTTTCTCCAATCTTCCCAAAACTTTGGATTTTGATAGAGGGCCACGAGACATGGATCTGGGTGCAAAAATTGAGGCTGTAGACCCTTCCAGAGCTGAAATATTGAAACACAAAATTTTGACCAGAAAAAAAAAATGACAGTGTTACCCCTTATGTTTTTTTTTCGGGGGGTGAAAAATTAAGTTTCTCCAATCTTCTCAAAACTCTGGATTCTGATAGAGGGCCATGAGACATGGACCTGGGTGCAAAAAAATAAGGCTCTAGACCCTTCCAGAGCTGAGATATTGAAACTCAAAATTTTGACCAGAAAAAAAAATAACAGTGTTACCCCTTATGTTTTTTTTTCAGGGGGTGAAAAATTAAGTTTCTCCAATCTTCTCAAAACTCTGGATTCTGATAGAGGGCCACGAGACATGGATCTAGGTGCAAAAATTGAGGCTCTAGACCCTTCCAGAGCTGAGATATTGAAACTAAAAATTTTGACCAGAAAAAAAAAATGACAGTGTTACCCCTTATGTTTTTTTTTTTCGGGGGGTGAAAAATTAAGTTTCTCCATCCAATCTTCTCAAAACTCTGGATTCTGATAGAGGGCCACGAGACATGGACCCTGGTGCAAAAATTGAGGCTGTAGACCCTTCCAGAGCTGAGATATTGAAACTCAAAATTTTGACCAGAAAAAAAAATGACAGTGTTACCCCTTATGTTTTTTTTCAGGGGGTGAAAAATTAAGTTTCTCCAATCTTCTCAAAACTCTGGATTCTGATAGAGGGCCACGAGACATGGACCTGGGTGCAAAAATTGAGGCTGTAGACCCTTCCAGAGCTGAGATATTGAAACTCAAAAAATTGACCAGAAAAAAAAATGACAGTGTTAACCCTTATGTTTTTTGTCGGGAGGTGAAAAATTAAGTTTCTCCAATCTTCCCAAAACTCTGGATTCTGATAGAGGGCCACGAGACATGGATCTGGGTGCAAAAATTGAGGCTGTACACCCTTCCAGAGCTGATATATTGAAACTCAAAATTTTGACCAGAAAAAAAATGACAGTGTTACCCCTTATGTTTTTTTTTTTGGGGGGGGGGGTGAAAAATTAAGTTTCTCCAATCTTCTCAAAACTCTGGATTCTGATAGAGGGCCACGAGACATGGACCTGGGTGCAAAAATTGAGGCTGTAGACCCTTCCAGAGCTGAGATATTGAAACTCAAAATTTTGACCAGAAAAAAAAAATGACAGTGTTACCCCTTATGTTTTTTTTTTTCAGAGGGTGAAAAATTAAGTTTCTCCAATCTTCTCAAAACTCTGGATTCTGATAGAGGGCCACGAGACATGGACCTGGGTGCAAAAATTGAGTCTCTAGACCCTTCCAGAGCTGAGATATTGAAACTCAAAATTTTGACCAGAAAAAAAAAAATGACAGTGTTACCCCTTATGTTTTTTTTTCGGGGGGTGAAAAATTAAGTTTCTCCAATCTTCTCAAAACTCTGGATTCTGATAGAGGGCCACGAGACATGGACCCTGGTGCAAAAATTGAGTCTCTAGACCGTTCCAGAGCTGAGATATTGAAACTCAAAACTTTGACCAGAAAAAAAAATGACAGTGTTACCCCTTATTTTTTTTTTTCGGGGGGTGAAAAATTAAGCTTCTCCAATCTTCCCAAAACTCTGGATTCTGATAGAGGGCCACGAGACATGGACCTGGGTGCAAAAATTGAGGCTCTAGACCCTTCCAGAGCTGAGATATTGAAACCCAAAATTTTGACCAGAAAAAAAAAAATGACAGTGTTACCCCTTATGTTTTTTTTCGGGGGGTGAAAAATTAAGTTTCTCCAATCTTCTCAAAACTCTGGATTCTGATAGAGGGCCACGAGACATGGATCTGGGTGCAAAAAAATAAGGCTCTAGACCCTTCCAGAGCTGAGATATTGAAACTCAAAATTTTGACCAGAAAAAAAAATGACAGTGTTACCCCTTATGTTTTTTGTCGGGAGGTGAAAAATTAAGTTTCTCCAATCTTCCCAAAACTTTGGATTCTGATAGAGGGCCACGAGACATGGATCTGGGTGAAAAAAATTGAGGCTGTAGACCTTTCCAGAGTTGAGATATTGAAACTCAAAATTTTGACCAGAAAAAAAAAATGACAGTGTTACCCCCTTACGTTTTTTTTTTGTTTTTTTTTGGGGGGGGGGGAATTAAGTTTCTCCAATCTTCTCAAAACTCTGGATTCTGATAGAGGGCCACGAGACATGGACCTGGGTGCAGAAATTGAGGCTGTAGACCCTTCCAGAGCTGAAATATTGAAACCCAAAATTTTGACCAGAAAAAAAAATGACAGTGTTACCCCTTATGTTTTTTTTTCGGGGGGGGAAAAATTAAGTTTCTCCAATCTTCTCAAAACTCTGGATTCTGATAGAGGGCCACGAGACATGGACCTGGGTGCAAAAATTGAGGCTCTAGACCCTTCCAGAGCTGAGATATTGAAACTCAAAATTTTGACCAGAAAAAAAAATAACAGTGTTACCCCTTATGTTTTTTTTTCAGGGGGTGAAAAATTAAGTTTCTCCAATCTTCTCAAAACTCTGGATTCTGATAGAGGGCCACGAGACATGGATCTAGGTGCAAAAATTGAGGCTCTAGACCCTTCCAGAGCTGAGATATTGAAACTCAAAATTTTGACCAGAAAAAAAAAATGACAGTGTTACCCCTTATGTTTTTTTTCGGGGGGGTGAAAAATTAAGTTTCTCCAATCTTCTCAAAACTCTGGATTCTGATAGAGGGCCACGAGACATGGACCCTGGTGCAAAAATTGAGGCTGTAGACCCTTCCAGAGCTGAGATATTGAAACTCAAAATTTTGACCAGAAAAAAAAATGACAGTGTTACCCCTTATGTTTTTTTTTCGGGGGGTGAAAAATTAAGTTTCTCCAATCTTCTCAAAACTCTGGATTCTGATAGAGGACCACGAGACATGGACCTGGGTGCAAAAATTGAGTGTCTAGACCCTTCCAGAGCTGAGATATTGAAACTCAAAATTTTGACCAGAAAAAAAAATGACAGTGTTACCCCTTATGTTTTTTTCGGGGGGTGAAAAATTAAGTTTCTCCAATCTTCTCAAAACTCTGGATTCTGATAGAGGGCCACGAGACATGGATCTGGGTGCAAAAATTGAGGCTGTACACCCTTCCAGAGCTGAGATATTGAAACTCAAAATTTTGACCAGAAAAAAAATGACAGTGTCACCCCTTATGTTTTTTTTTTTTTTTTTTGGGGGGGGGGGGGGTGAAAAATTAAGTTTCTCCAATCTTCTCAAAACTCTGGATTCTGATAGAGGGCCACGAGACATGGACCTGGGTGCAAAAAAATAAGGCTCTAGACCCTTCCAGAGCTGAGATATTGAAACTCAAAATTTTGACCAGAAAAAAAAAATAACAGTGTTACCCCTTATGTTTTTTTTTCAGGGGGTGAAAAATTAAGTTTCTCCAATCTTCTCAAAACTCTGGATTCTGATAGAGGGCCACGAGACATGGACCTGGGTGCAAAAAAATAAGGCTCTAGACCCTTCCAGAGCTGAGATATTGAAACTCAAAATTTTGACCAGAAAAAAAAATAACAGTGTTACCCCTTATGTTTTTTTTTCAGGGGGTGAAAAATTAAGTTTCTCCAATCTTCTCAAAACTCTGATAGAAGGCCACGAGACATGGACCTGGGTGCAAAAATTGAGGCTCTAGACCCTTCCAGAGCTGAGATATTGAAACCCAAAATTTTGACCAGAAAAAAAATGACAGTTTTACCCCTTATGTTTTTTTTCGGGGGGTGAAAAATTAAGTTTCTCCAATCTTCTCAAAACTCTGGATTCTGATAGAGGGCCATGAGACATGGACCTGGGTGCAAAAATTGAGGCTCTAGACCCTTCCAGAGCTGAGATATTGAAACCCAAAATTTTGACCAGAAAAAAAAAATGACAGTGTTACCCCTTATGTTTTTTTTTTTTCGGGGGGTGAAAAATTAAGTTTCTCCAATCTTCTCAAAACTCTGGATTCTGATAGAGGGCCACGAGACATGGACCTGGGTGCAAAAATTGAGGCTGTAGACCCTTCCAGAGCTGAGATATTGAAACTCAAAAAATTGACCAGAAAAAAAAATGACAGTGTTAACCCTTATGTTTTTTGTCGGGAGGTGAAAAATTAAGTTTCTCCAATCTTCCCAAAACTCTGGATTCTGATAGAGGGCCACGAGACATGGATCTGGGTGCAAAAATTGAGGCTGTACACCCTTCCAGAGCTGATATATTGAAACTCAAAATTTTGACCAGAAAAAAAATGACAGTGTTACCCCTTATGTTTTTTTTTTGGGGGGGGGGGTGAAAAATTAAGTTTCTCCAATCTTCTCAAAACTCTGGATTCTGATAGAGGGCCACGAGACATGGACCTGGGTGCAAAAATTGAGGCTGTAGACCCTTCCAGAGCTGAGATATTGAAACTCAAAATTTTGACCAGAAAAAAAAAAATGACAGTGTTACCCCTTATGTTTTTTTTTTTCAGAGGGTGAAAAATTAAGTTTCTCCAATCTTCTCAAAACTCTGGATTCTGATAGAGGGCCACGAGACATGGACCTGGGTGCAAAAATTGAGTCTCTAGACCCTTCCAGAGCTGAGATATTGAAACTCAAAATTTTGACCAGAAAAAAAAAAATGACAGTGTTACCCCTTATGTTTTTTTTTCGGGGGGTGAAAAATTAAGTTTCTCCAATCTTCTCAAAACTCTGGATTCTGATAGAGGGCCACGAGACATGGACCCTGGTGCAAAAATTGAGTCTCTAGACCCTTCCAGAGCTGAGATATTGAAACTCAAAACTTTGACCAGAAAAAAAAATGACAGTGTTACCCCTTATGTTTTTTTTTCGGGGGGTGAAAAATTAAGCTTCTCCAATCTTCCCAAAACTCTGGATTCTGATAGAGGGCCACGAGACATGGACCTGGGTGCAAAAATTGAGGCTCTAGACCCTTCCAGAGCTGATATATTGAAACCCAAAATTTTGACCAGAAAAAAAAAAATGACAGTGTTACCCCTTATGTTTTTTTTCGGGGGGTGAAAAATTAAGTTTCTCCAATCTTCTCAAAACTCTGGATTCTGATAGAGGGCCACGAGACATGGATCTGGGTGCAAAAAAATAAGGCTCTAGACCCTTCCAGAGCTGAGATATTGAAACTCAAAATTTTGACCAGAAAAAAAAATGACAGTGTTACCCCTTATGTTTTTTGTCGGGAGGTGAAAAATTAAGTTTCTCCAATCTTCCCAAAACTTTGGATTCTGATAGAGGGCCACGAGACATGGATCTGGGTGAAAAAAATTGAGGCTGTAGACCTTTCCAGAGTTGAGATATTGAAACTCAAAATTTTGACCAGAAAAAAAAAATGACAGTGTTACCCCCTTACGTTTTTTTTTTGTTTTTTTTTGGGGGGGGGGGAATTAAGTTTCTCCAATCTTCTCAAAACTCTGGATTCTGATAGAGGGCCACGAGACATGGACCTGGGTGCAGAAATTGAGGCTGTAGACCCTTCCAGAGCTGAAATATTGAAACCCAAAATTTTGACCAGAAAAAAAAATGACAGTGTTACCCCTTATGTTTTTTTTTCGGGGGGGGAAAAATTAAGTTTCTCCAATCTTCTCAAAACTCTGGATTCTGATAGAGGGCCACGAGACATGGACCTGGGTGCAAAAATTGAGGCTCTAGACCCTTCCAGAGCTGAGATATTGAAACTCAAAATTTTGACCAGAAAAAAAAATAACAGTGTTACCCCTTATGTTTTTTTTTCAGGGGGTGAAAAATTAAGTTTCTCCAATCTTCTCAAAACTCTGGATTCTGATAGAGGGCCACGAGACATGGATCTAGGTGCAAAAATTGAGGCTCTAGACCCTTCCAGAGCTGAGATATTGAAACTCAAAATTTTGACCAGAAAAAAAAAATGACAGTGTTACCCCTTATGTTTTTTTTCGGGGGGGTGAAAAATTAAGTTTCTCCAATCTTCTCAAAACTCTGGATTCTGATAGAGGGCCACGAGACATGGACCCTGGTGCAAAAATTGAGGCTGTAGACCCTTCCAGAGCTGAGATATTGAAACTCAAAATTTTGACCAGAAAAAAAAATGACAGTGTTACCCCTTATGTTTTTTTTTCGGGGGGTGAAAAATTAAGTTTCTCCAATCTTCTCAAAACTCTGGATTCTGATAGAGGACCACGAGACATGGACCTGGGTGCAAAAATTGAGTGTCTAGACCCTTCCAGAGCTGAGATATTGAAACTCAAAATTTTGACCAGAAAAAAAAATGACAGTGTTACCCCTTATGTTTTTTTCGGGGGGTGAAAAATTAAGTTTCTCCAATCTTCTCAAAACTCTGGATTCTGATAGAGGGCCACGAGACATGGATCTGGGTGCAAAAATTGAGGCTGTACACCCTTCCAGAGCTGAGATATTGAAACTCAAAATTTTGACCAGAAAAAAAATGACAGTGTCACCCCTTATGTTTTTTTTTTTTTTTTTTTGGGGGGGGGGGGGTGAAAAATTAAGTTTCTCCAATCTTCTCAAAACTCTGGATTCTGATAGAGGGCCACGAGACATGGACCTGGGTGCAAAAAAATAAGGCTCTAGACCCTTCCAGAGCTGAGATATTGAAACTCAAAATTTTGACCAGAAAAAAAAAATAACAGTGTTACCCCTTATGTTTTTTTTTCAGGGGGTGAAAAATTAAGTTTCTCCAATCTTCTCAAAACTCTGGATTCTGATAGAGGGCCACGAGACATGGACCTGGGTGCAAAAAAATAAGGCTCTAGACCCTTCCAGAGCTGAGATATTGAAACTCAAAATTTTGACCAGAAAAAAAAATAACAGTGTTACCCCTTATGTTTTTTTTTCAGGGGGTGAAAAATTAAGTTTCTCCAATCTTCTCAAAACTCTGATAGAAGGCCACGAGACATGGACCTGGGTGCAAAAATTGAGGCTCTAGACCCTTCCAGAGCTGAGATATTGAAACCCAAAATTTTGACCAGAAAAAAAATGACAGTTTTACCCCTTATGTTTTTTTTCGGGGGGTGAAAAATTAAGTTTCTCCAATCTTCTCAAAACTCTGGATTCTGATAGAGGGCCATGAGACATGGACCTGGGTGCAAAAATTGAGGCTCTAGACCCTTCCAGAGCTGAGATATTGAAACCCAAAATTTTGACCAGAAAAAAAAAATGACAGTGTTACCCCTTATGTTTTTTTTTTTTCGGGGGGTGAAAAATTAAGTTTCTCCAATCTTCTCAAAACTCTGGATTCTGATAGAGGGCTACGAGACATGGACCTGGGTGCAAAAATTGAGGCTCTAGACCCTTCCAGAGCTGAGATATTGAAACTCAAAATTTTGACCAGAAAAAAAAAATGACAGTGTTACCCCTTATGTTTTTTTTTCGGGAGGTGAAAAATTAAGTTTCTCCAATCTTCTCAAAACTCTGGATTCTGATAGAGGGCCACGAGACATGGATCTAGGTGCAAAAATTGAGGCTTTAGACCCTTCCAGAGCTGAGATATTGAAACTCAAAATTTTGACCAGAAAAAAAAATGAAAGTGTTACCCCTTATGTTTTTTTTCGGGGGGTGAAAAATTAAGTTTCTCCAATCTTCCCAAAACTCTGGATTCTGATAGAGGGCCACGAGACATGTATCTGGGTGCAAAAATTGAGGCTCTACACCCTTCCAGAGCTGAGATATTGAAACTCAAAATTTTGACCAGAAAAAAAAATGACAGTGTTACCCCTTATGTTTTTTTTCGGGGGGTGAAAAATTAAGTTTCTCCAATCTTCTCAAAACTCTGGATTCTGATAGAGGGCCACGAGACATGGATCTGGGTGCAAAAATTGAGGCTGTAGACCCTTCCAGAGCTGAGATATTGAAACTCAAAATTTTGACCAGAAAAAAAATGACAGTGTTACCCCTTATGTTTTTTTTTTTTTGGGGGGGGGGGGGGTGAAAAATTAAGTTTCTCCAATCTTCTCAAAACTCTGGATTCTGATAGAGGGCCACGAGACATGGACCTGGGTGCAAAAAAATAAGGCTCTAGACCCTTCCAGAGCTGAGATATTGAAACTCAAAATTTTGACCAGAAAAAAAAATAACAGTGTTACCCCTTATGTTTTTTTTTCAGGGGGTGAAAAATTAAGTTTCTCCAATCTTATCAAAACTCTGGATTCTGATAGAAGGCCACGAGACATGGACCTGGGTGCAAAAATTGAGGCTCTAGACCCTTCCAGAGCTGAGATATTGAAACCCAAAATTTTGACCAGAAAAAAAATGACAGTTTTACCCCTTATGTTTTTTTTCGGGGGGTGAAAAATTAAGTTTCTCCAATCTTCTCAAAACTCTGGATTCTGATAGAGGGCCACGAGACATGGACCTGGGTGCAAAAATTGAGGCTCTAGACCCTTCCAGAGCTGAGATATTGAAACCCAAAATTTTGACCAGAAAAAAAAAATGACAGTGTTACCCCTTATGTTTTTTTTCGGGGGGTGAAAAATTAAGTTTCTCCAATCTTCTCAAAACTCTGGATTCTGATAGAGGGCTACGAGACATGGACCTGGGTGCAAAAATTGAGGCTCTAGACCCTTCCAGAGCTGAGATATTGAAACTCAAAATTTTGACCAGAAAAAAAAATGACAGTGTTACCCCTTATGTTTTTTTTCGGGAGGTGAAAAATTAAGTTTCTCCAATCTTCCCAAAACTTTGGATTTTGATAGAGGGCCACGAGACATGGATCTGGGTGCAAAAATTGAGGCTGTAGACCCTTCCAGAGCTGAAATATTGAAACACAAAATTTTGACCAGAAAAAAAAATGACAGTGTTACCCCTTATGTTTTTTTTTCGGGGGGTGAAAAATTAAGTTTCTCCAATCTTCTCAAAACTCTGGATTCTGATAGAGGGCCACGAGACATGGATCTGGGTGCAAAAATTGAGGCTCTACACCCTTCCAGAGCTGAGATATTGAAATTCAAAATTTTGACCAGAAAAAAAATGACAGTGTTACCCCTTATGTTTTTTTTTCAGGGGGTGAAAAATTAAGTTTCTCCAATCTTCTCAAAACTCTGGATTCTGATAGAGGGCCACGAGACATGGATCTAGGTGCAAAAATTGAGGCTTTAGACCCTTCCAGAGCTGAGATATTGAAACTCAAAATGTTGACCAGAAAAAAAAAATGAAAGTGTTACCCCTTATGTTTTTTTTTCGGGGGGTGAAAAATTAAGTTTCTCCAATCTTCCCAAAACTCTGGATTCTGATAGAGGGCCACGAGACATGGACCCTGGTGCAAAAATTGAGGCTGTAGACCCTTCCAGAGCTGAGATATTGAAACTCAAAATTTTGACCAGAAAAAAAATGACAGTGTTACCCCTTATGTTTTTTTTCGGGGAGTGAAAAATTAAGTTTCTCCAATCTTCTCAAAACTCTGGATTCTGATAGAGGGCCACGAGACATGGACCTGGGTGCAGAAATTGAGGCTGTAGACCCTTCCAGAGCTGAGATATTGAAACTCAAAATTTTGACCAGAAAAAAAAATGACAGTGTTACCCCTTATGTTTTTTTTTCGGGGGGTGAAAAATTAAGTTTCTCCAATCTTCCCAAAACTCTGGATTCTGATAGAGGGCCACGAGACATGGATCTGGGTGCAAAAATTGAGGCTGTAGACCCTTCCAGAGCTGAGATATTGAAACTCAAAATTTTGACCAGAAAAAAAAATGACAGTGTTACCCCCTTACGTTTTTTTTTTTTTTTTTTGGGGGGGGGGGTGAAAAATTAAGTTTCTCTAATCTTCTCAAAACTCTGGATTCTGATAGAGGGCCACGAGACATGGACCCTGGTGCAAAAATTGAGGCTGTAGACCCTTCCAGAGCTGAGATATTGAAACTCAAAATTTTGACCAGAAAAAAAAATGACAGTGTTACCCCTTATGTTTTTTTTCGGGGGGTGAAAAATTAAGTTTCTCCAATCTTCCCAAAACTCTGGATTCTGATAGAGGGCCACGAGACATGGATCTGGGTGCAAAAATTGAGGCTGTACACCCTTCCAGAGCTGATATATTGAAACTCAAAATTTTGACCAGAAAAAAAATGACAGTGTTACCCCTTATGTTTTTTTTTTTTGGGGGGGGGGGTGAAAAATTAAGTTTCTCCAATCTTCTCAAAACTCTGGATTCTGATAGAGGGCCACGAGACATGGACCTGGGTGCAAAAATTGAGTCTCTAGACCCTTCCAGAGCTGAGATATTGAAACTCAAAATTTTGACCAGAAAAAAAAATGACAGTGTTACCCCTTATGTTTTTTTTTTTCAGGGGGTGAAAAATTAAGTTTCTCCAATCTTCTCAAAACTCTGGATTCTGATAGAGGGCCACGAGACATGGACCTGGGTGCAAAAATTGAGGCTCTAGACCCTTCCAGAGCTGAGATATTGAAACTCAAAACTTTGACCAGAAAAAAAAATGACAGTGTTACCCCTTATGTTTTTTTTTCGGGGGGTGAAAAATTAAGTTTCTCCAATCTTCCCAAAACTCTGGATTCTGATAGAGGGCCACGAGACATGGACCTGGGTGCAAAAATTGAGGCTCTAGACCCTTCCAGAGCTGAGATATTGAAACCCAAAATTTTGACCAGAAAAAAAAAGACAGTGTTACCCCTTATGTTTTTTTTCGGGGGGTGAAAAATTAAGTTTCTCCAATCTTCTCAAAACTCTGGATTCTGATAGAGGGCCACGAGACATGGACCTGGGTGCAAAAATTGAGGCTCTAGACCCTTCCAGAGCTGAGATATTGAAACTCAAAAATTTGACCAGAAAAAAAAAATGACAGTGTTACCCCTTATGTTTTTTTTTCAGAGGGTGAAAAATTAAGTTTCTCCAATCTTCTCAAAACTCTGGATTCTGATAGAGGGCCACGAGACATGGACCTGGGTGCAAAAATTGAGTCTCTAGACCCTTCCAGAGCTGAGATATTGAAACTCAAAATTTTGACCAGAAAAAAAAAATGACAGTGTTACCCCCTTACGTTTTTTTTTTTTTTTTTGGGGGGGGGGGGTGAAAAATTAAGTTTCTCCAATCTTCTCAAAACTCTGGATTCTGATAGAGGGCCACGAGACATGGATCTGGGTGCAAAAATTGAGGCTGTAGACCCTTCCAGAGCTGAGATATTGAAACTCAAAATTTTGACCAGAAAAAAAAAATGACAGTGTTACCCCCTTACGTTTTTTTTTTTTTTTTTGGGGGGGGGGGGGGTGAAAAATTAAGTTTCTCCAATCTTCTCAAAACTCTGGATTCTGATAGAGGGCCACGAGACATGGACCTGGGTGCAGAAATTGAGGCTGTAGACCCTTCCAGAGCTGAAATATTGAAACCCAAAATTTTGACCAGAAAAAAAAATGACAGTGTTACCCCTTATGTTTTTTTTTCGGGGGGTGAAAAATTAAGTTTCTCCAATCTTCTCAAAACTCTGGATTCTGATAGAGGGCCACGAGACATGGACCTGGGTGCAAAAATTGAGGCTCTAGACCCTTCCAGAGCTGAGATATTGAAACTCAAAATTTTGACCGGAAAAAAAAATGACAGTGTTACCCCTTATGTTTTTTGTCGGGAGGTGAAAAATTAAGTTTCTCCAATCTTCCCAAAACATTGGATTCTGATAGAGGGCCACGAGACATGGATCTGGGTGCAAAAATTGAGGCTGTAGACCCTTCCAGAGCTGAGATATTGAAACTCAAAATTTTGACCAGAAAAAAAAATGACAGTGTTACCCCTTATGTTTTTTTTTCGGGGGGTGAAAAATTAAGTTTCTCCAATCTTCTCAAAACTCTGGATTCTGATAGAGGGCCACGAGACATGGACCTGGGTGCAAAAAATAAGGCTCTAGACCCTTCCAGAGCTGAGATATTGAAACTGAAAAATTTTGACAAGAAAAAAAAATAACAGTGTTACCCCTTATGTTTTTTTTTCAGGGGGTGAAAAATTAAGTTTCTCCAATCTTCTCAAAACTCTGGATTCTGATAGAGGGCCACGAGACATGGATCTAGGTGCAAAAATTGAGGCTCTAGACCCTTCCAGAGCTGAGATATTGAAACTCAAAATTTTGACCAGAAAAAAAAAATGACAGTGTTACCCCTTATGTTTTTTTTTCAGGGGGTGAAAAATTAAGTTTCTCCAATCTTCTCAAAACTCTGGATTCTGATAGAGGGCCACGAGACATGGACCTGGGTGCAAAAATTGAGTCTCTAGACCCTTCCAGAGCTGAGATATTGAAACTCAAAATTTTGACCAGAAAAAAAAAATGACAGTGTTACCCCTTATGTTTTTTTTTCAGGGGGTGAAAAATTAAGTTTCTCCAATCTTCTCAAAACTCTGGATTCTGATAGAGGGCCACGAGACATGGACCTGGGTGCAAAAATTGAGGCTCTAGACCCTTCCAGAGCTGAGATATTGAAACTCAAAACTTTGACCAGAAAAAAAAATGACAGTGTTACCCCTTATGTTTTTTTTTCGGGGGGTGAAAAATTAAGTTTCTCCAATCTTCTCAAAACTCTGGATTCTGATAGAGGGCCACGAGACATGGACCTGGGTGCAAAAATTGAGGCTCTAGACCCTTCCAGAGCTGAGATATTGAAACTCAAAATTTTGACCAGAAAAAAAAAATGACAGTGTTACCCCTTGTGTTTTTTTTTCAGGGGGTGAAAAATTAAGTTTCTCCAATCTTCTCAAAACTCTGGATTCTGATAGAGGGCCACGAGACATGGACCTGGGTGCAAAAATTGAGTCTCTAGACCCTTCCAGAGCTGAGATATTGAAACTCAAAATTTTGACCAGAAAAAAAAAATGACAGTGTTACCCCTTATGTTTTTTTTTTCAGGGGGTGAAAAATTAAGTTTCTCCAATCTTCCCAAAACTCTGGATTCTGATAGAGGGCCACGAGACATGGACCTGGGTGCAAAAATTGAGGCTCTAGACCCTTCCAGAGCTGAGATATTGAAACCCAAAATTTTGACCAGAAAAAAAAAGACAGTGTTACCCCTTATGTTTTTTTTCGGGGGGTGAAAAATTAAGTTTCTCCAATCTTCTCAAAACTCTGGATTCTGATAGAGGGCCACGAGACATGGACCTGGGTGCAAAAATTGAGGCTCTAGACCCTTCCAGAGCTGAGATATTGAAACTCAAAAATTTGACCAGAAAAAAAAAATGACAGTGTTACCCCTTATGTTTTTTTTTCAGGGGGTGAAAAATTAAGTTTCTCCAATCTTCTCAAAACTCTGGATTCTGATAGAGGGCCACGAGACATGGACCTGGGTGCAAAAATTGAGTCTCTAGACCCTTCCAGAGCTGAGATATTGAAACTCAAAATTTTGACCAGAAAAAAAAAATGACAGTGTTACCCCCTTACGTTTTTTTTTTTTTTTTGGGGGGGGGGGGGGGTGAAAAATTAAGTTTCTCCAATCTTCTCAAAACTCTGGATTCTGATAGAGGGCCACGAGACATGGATCTGGGTGCAAAAATTGAGGCTGTAGACCCTTCCAGAGCTGAGATATGGAAACTCAAAATTTTGACCAGAAAAAAAAAATGACAGTGTTACCCCCTTACGTTTTTTTTTTTTTTTTTTTGGGGGGGGGGGGGGTGAAAAATTAAGTTTCTCCAATCTTCTCAAAACTCTGGATTCTGATAGAGGGCCACGAGACATGGACCTGGGTGCAGAAATTGAGGCTGTAGACCCTTCCAGAGCTGAAATATTGAAACCAAAAATTTTGACCAGAAAAAAAAATGACAGTGTTACCCCTTATGTTTTTTTTTCGGGGGGTGAAAAATTAAGTTTCTCCAATCTTCTCAAAACTCTGGATTCTGATAGAGGGCCACGAGACATGGACCTGGGTGCAAAAATTGAGGCTCTAGACCCTTCCAGAGCTGAGATATTGAAACTCAAAATTTTGACCAGAAAAAAAAATGACAGTGTTACCCCTTATGTTTTTTGTCGGGAGGTGAAAAATTAAGTTTCTCCAATCTTCCCAAAACATTGGATTCTGATAGAGGGCCACGAGACATGGATCTGGGTGCAAAAATTGAGGCTGTAGACCCTTCCAGAGCTGAGATATTGAAACTCAAAATTTTGACCAGAAAAAAAAATGACAGTGTTACCCCTTATGTTTTTTTTTCGGGGGGTGAAAAATTAAGTTTCTCCAATCTTCTCAAAACTCTGGATTCTGATAGAGGGCCACGAGACATGGACCTGGGTGCAAAAATTGAGGCTCTAGACCCTTCCAGAGCTGAGATATTGAAACTCAAAATTTTGACCAGAAAAAAAAATGACAGTTTTACCCCTTATGTTTTTTGTCGGGAGGTGAAAAATTAAGTTTCTCCAATCTTCCCAAAACATTGGATTCTGATAGAGGGCCACGAGACATGGATCTGGGTGCAAAAATTGAGGCTGTAGACCCTTCCAGAGCTGAGATATTGAAACTCAAAATTTTGACCAGAAAAAAAAATGACAGTGTTACCCCTTATGTTTTTTTTTCGGGGGGTGAAAAATTAAGTTTCTCCAATCTTCTCAAAACTCTGGATTCTGATAGAGGGCCACGAGACATGGACCTGGGTGCAAAAAATAAGGCTCTAGACCCTTCCAGAGCTGAGATATTGAAACTGAAAAATTTTGACCAGAAAAAAAAATAACAGTGTTACCCCTTATGTTTTTTTTTCAGGGGGTGAAAAATTAAGTTTCTCCAATCTTCTCAAAACTCTGGATTCTGATAGAGGGCCACGAGACATGGATCTAGGTGCAAAAATTGAGGCTCTAGACCCTTCCAGAGCTGAGATATTGAAACTCAAAATTTTGACCAGAAAAAAAAAATGACAGTGTTACCCCTTATGTTTTTTTTTCAGGGGGTGAAAAATTAAGTTTCTCCAATCTTCTCAAAACTCTGGATTCTGATAGAGGGCCACGAGACATGGACCTGGGTGCAAAAATTGAGTCTCTAGACCCTTCCAGAGCTGAGATATTGAAACTCAAAATTTTGACCAGAAAAAAAAATGACAGTGTTACCCCTTATGTTTTTTTTTCAGGGGGTGAAAAATTAAGTTTCTCCAATCTTCTCAAAACTCTGGATTCTGATAGAGGGCCACGAGACATGGACCTGGGTGCAAAAATTGAGGCTCTAGACCCTTCCAGAGCTGAGATATTGAAACTCAAAACTTTGACCAGAAAAAAAAATGACAGTGTTACCCCTTATGTTTTTTTTTCGGGGGGTGAAAAATTAAGTTTCTCCAATCTTCCCAAAACTCTGGATTCTGATAGAGGGCCACGAGACATGGACCTGGGTGCAAAAATTGAGGCTCTAGACCCTTCCAGAGCTGAGATATTGAAACCCAAAATTTTGACCAGAAAAAAAAAGACAGTGTTACCCCTTATGTTTTTTTTCGGGGGGTGAAAAATTAAGTTTCTCCAATCTTCTCAAAACTCTGGATTCTGATAGAGGGCCACGAGACATGGACCTGGGTGCAAAAATTGAGGCTCTAGACCCTTCCAGAGCTGAGATATTGAAACCCAAAATTTTGACCAGAAAAAAAAATGACAGTGTTACCCCTTATGTTTTTTTTCGGGGGGTGAAAAATTAAGTTTCTCCAATCTTCTCAAAACTCTGGATTCTGATAGAGGGCCACGAGACATGGACCTGGGTGCAGAAATTGAGGCTGTAGACCCTTCCAGAGCTGAAATATTGAAACCCAAAATTTTGACCAGAAAAAAAAAATGACAGTGTTACCCCTTATGTTTTTTTTTCGGGGGGTGAAAAATTAAGTTTCTCCAATCTTCTCAAAACTCTGGATTCTGATAGAGGGCCACGAGACATGGACCTGGGTGCAAAAAAATAAGGCTCTAGACCCTTCCAGAGCTGAGATATTGAAACTCAAAATTTTGACCAGAAAAAAAAAATAACAGTGTTACCCCTTATGTTTTTTTTTCAGGGGGTGAAAAATTAAGTTTCTCCAATCTTCTCAAAACTCTGGATTCTGATAGAGGGCCACGAGACATGGACCTGGGTGCAAAAATTGAGGCTCTAGACCCTTCCAGAGCTGAGATATTGAAACTCAAAATTTTGACCAGAAAAAAAAATGACAGTGTTACCCCTTATGTTTTTTGTCGGGAGGTGAAAAATTAAGTTTCTCCAATCTTCTCAAAACTCTGGATTCTGATAGAGGGCCACGAGACATGGACCTGGGTGCAAAAAATAAGGCTCTAGACCCTTCCAGAGCTGAGATATTGAAACTCAAAATTTTGACCAGAAAAAAAAATAACAGTGTTACCCCTTCTGTTTTTTTTTCAGGGGGTGAAAAATTAAGTTTCTCCAATCTTCTCAAAACTCTGGATTCTGATAGAGGGCCACGAGACATGGATCTAGGTGCAAAAATTGAGGCTCTAAACCCTTCCAGAGCTGAGATATTGAAACTCAAAATTTTGACCAGAAAAAAAAAATGACAGTGTTACCCCTTATGTTTTTTTTCGGGGGGGTGAAAAATTAAGTTTCTCCAATCTTCTCAAAACTCTGGATTCTGATAGAGGGCCACGAGACATGGACCCTGGTGCAAAAATTGAGGCTGTAGACCCTTCCAGAGCTGAGATATTGAAACTCAAAATTTTGACCAGAAAAAAAAATGACAGTGTTACCCCTTATGTTTTTTTTGGGGGGGGGGGTGAAAAATTAAGTTTCTCCAATCTTCTCAAAACTCTGGATTCTGATAGAAGGCCACGAGACATGGACCTGGGTGCAAAAATTGAGGCTCTAGACCCTTCCAGAGCTGAGTTATTGAAACCCAAAATTTTGACCAGAAAAAAAATGACAGTTTTACCCCTTATGTTTTTTTTCGGGGGGTGAAAAATTAAGTTTCTCCAATCTTCTCAAAACTCTGGATTCTGATAGAGGGCCACGAGACATGGACCTGGGTGCAAAAATTGAGGCTCTAGACCCTTCCAGAGCTGAGATATTGAAACCCAAAATTTTGACCAGAAAAAAAAAATGACAGTGTTACCCCTTATGTTTTTTTTTCGGGGGGGGGGGAAATTAAGTTTCTCCAATCTTCTCAAAACTCTGGATTCTGGTAGAGGGCTACGAGACATGGACCTGGGTGCAAAAATTGAGGCTCTAGACCCTTCCAGAGCTGAAATATTGAAACACAAAATTTTGACCAGAAAAAAAAATGACAGTGTTACCCCTTATGTTTTTTTTTTTCGGGGGGTGAAAAATTAAGTTTCTCCAATCTTCTCAAAACTCTGGATTCTGATAGAGGGCCACGAGACATGGACCTGGGTGCAAAAATTGAGGCTCTAGACCCTTCCAGAGCTGAGATATTGAAACCCAAAATTTTGACCAGAAAAAAAAAGACAGTGTTACCCCTTATGTTTTTTTTCGGGGGGTGAAAAATTAAGTTTCTCCAATCTTCTCAAAACTCTGGATTCTGATAGAGGGCCACGAGACATGGACCTGGGTGCAAAAATTGAGGCTCTAGACCCTTCCAGAGCTGAGATATTGAAACTCAAAAATTTGACCAGAAAAAAAAAATGACAGTGTTACCCCTTATGTTTTTTTTTCAGGGGGTGAAAAATTAAGTTTCTCCAATCTTCTCAAAACTCTGGATTCTGATAGAGGGCCACGAGACATGGACCTGGGTGCAAAAATTGAGTCTCTAGACCCTTCCAGAGCTGAGATATTGAAACTCAAAATTTTGACCAGAAAAAAAAAATGACAGTGTTACCCCCTTACGTTTTTTTTTTTTTTTTGGGGGGGGGGGGGGGGGGGGTGAAAAATTAAGTTTTTCCAATCTTCTCAAAACTCTGGATTCTGATAGAGGGCCACGAGACATGGATCTGGGTGCAAAAATTGAGGCTGTAGACCCTTCCAGAGCTGAGATATTGAAACTCAAAATTTTGACCAGAAAAAAAAAATGACAGTGTTACCCCCTTACGTTTTTTTTTTTTTTTTGGGGGGGGGGGGGGGGTGAAAAATTAAGTTTCTCCAATCTTCTCAAAACTCTGGATTCTGATAGAGGGCCACGAGACATGGACCTGGGTGCAGAAATTGAGGCTGTAGACCCTTCCAGAGCTGAAATATTGAAACCCAAAATTTTGACCAGAAAAAAAAATGACAGTGTTACCCCTTATGTTTTTTTTTCGGGGGGTGAAAAATTAAGTTTCTCCAATCTTCTCAAAACTCTGGATTCTGATAGAGGGCCACGAGACATGGACCTGGGTGCAAAAATTGAGGCTCTAGACCCTTCCAGAGCTGAGATATTGAAACTCAAAATTTTGACCAGAAAAAAAAATGACAGTGTTACCCCTTATGTTTTTTGTCGGGAGGTGAAAAATTAAGTTTCTCCAATCTTCCCAAAACATTGGATTCTGATAGAGGGCCACGAGACATGGATCTGGGTGCAAAAATTGAGGCTGTAGACCCTTCCAGAGCTGAGATATTGAAACTCAAAATTTTGACCAGAAAAAAAAATGACAGTGTTACCCCTTATGTTTTTTTTTCGGGGGGTGAAAAATTAAGTTTCTCCAATCTTCTCAAAACTCTGGATTCTGATAGAGGGCCACGAGACATGGATCTAGGTGCAAAAATTGAGGCTGTAGACCCTTCCAGAGCTGAGATATTGAAACTCAAAATTTTGACCAGAAAAAAAAAAATGACAGTGTTACCCCTTATGTTTTTTTTTCAGGGGGTGAAAAATTAAGTTTCTCCAATCTTCTCAAAACTCTGGATTCTGATAGAGGGCCACGAGACATGGACCTGGGTGCAAAAATTGAGGCTCTAGACCCTTCCAGAGCTGAGATATTGAAACTCAAAACTTTGACCAGAAAAAAAAATGACAGTGTTACCCCTTATGTTTTTTTTTCGGGGGGTGAAAAATTAAGTTTCTCCAATCTTCCCAAAACTCTGGATTCTGATAGAGGGCCACGAGACATGGACCTGGGTGCAAAAATTGAGGCTCTAGACCCTTCCAGAGCTGAGATATTGAAACCCAAAATTTTGACCAGAAAAAAAAAGACAGTGTTACCCCTTATGTTTTTTTTCGGGGGGTGAAAAATTAAGTTTCTCCAATCTTCTCAAAACTCTGGATTCTGATAGAGGGCCACGAGACATGGACCTGGGTGCAAAAATTGAGGCTCTAGACCCTTCCAGAGCTGAGATATTGAAACCCAAAATTTTGACCAGAAAAAAAAATGACAGTGTTACCCCTTATGTTTTTTTTCGGGGGGTGAAAAATTAAGTTTCTCCAATCTTCTCAAAACTCTGGATTCTGATAGAGGGCCACGAGACATGGACCTGGGTGCAGAAATTGAGGCTGTAGACCCTTCCAGAGCTGAAATATTGAAACCCAAAATTTTGACCAGAAAAAAAAAATGACAGTGTTACCCCTTATGTTTTTTTTTTCGGGGGGTGAAAAATTAAGTTTCTCCAATCTTCTCAAAACTCTGGATTCTGATAGAGGGCCACGAGACATGGACCTGGGTGCAAAAAAATAAGGCTCTAGACCCTTCCAGAGCTGAGATATTGAAAATCAAAATTTTGACCAGAAAAAAAAAATAACAGTGTTACCCCTTATGTTTTTTTTTCAGGGGGTGAAAAATTAAGTTTCTCCAATCTTCTCAAAACTCTGGATTCTGATAGAGGGCCACGAGACATGGACCTGGGTGCAAAAATTGAGGCTCTAGACCCTTCCAGAGCTGAGATATTGAAACTCAAAATTTTGACCAGAAAAAAAAATGACAGTGTTACCCCTTATGTTTTTTGTCGGGAGGTGAAAAATTAAGTTTCTCCAATCTTCTCAAAACTCTGGATTCTGATAGAGGGCCACGAGACATGGACCTGGGTGCAAAAAATAAGGCTCTAGACCCTTCCAGAGCTGAGATATTGAAACTCAAAATTTTGACCAGAAAAAAAAATAACAGTGTTACCCCTTCTGTTTTTTTTTTCAGGGGGTGAAAAATTAAGTTTCTCCAATCTTCTCAAAACTCTGGATTCTGATAGAGGGCCACGAGACATGGATCTAGGTGCAAAAATTGAGGCTCTACACCCTTCCAGAGCTGAGATATTGAAACTCAAAATTTTGACCAGAAAAAAAAAATGACAGTGTTACCCCTTATGTTTTTTTTCGGGGGGGTGAAAAATTAAGTTTCTCCAATCTTCTCAAAACTCTGGATTCTGATAGAGGGCCACGAGACATGGACCCTGGTGCAAAAATTGAGGCTGTAGACCCTTCCAGAGCTGAGATATTGAAACTCAAAATTTTGACCAGAAAAAAAAATGACAGTGTTACCCCTTATGTTTTTTTTTGGGGGGGGGGTGAAAAATTAAGTTTCTCCAATCTTCTCAAAACTCTGGATTCTGATAGAGGGCCACGAGACATGGACCTGGGTGCAAAAATTGAGGCTGTAGACCCTTCCAGAGCTGAGATATTGAAACTCAAAATTTTGACCAGAAAAAAAAATGACAGTGTTACCCCTTATGTTTTTTTTTTTTTTTTTGGGGGGGGGGGTGAAAAATTAAGTTTCTCCAATCTTCTCAAAACTCTGGATTCTGATAGAAGGCCACGAGACATGGACCTGGGTGCAAAAATTGAGGCTCTAGACCCTTCCAGAGCTGAGTTATTGAAACCCAAAATTTTGACCAGAAAAAAAATGACAGTTTTACCCCTTATGTTTTTTTTCGGGGGGTGAAAAATTAAGTTTATCCAATCTTCTCAAAACTCTGGATTCTGATAGAGGGCCACGAGACATGGACCTGGGTGCAAAAATTGAGGCTCTAGACCCTTCCAGAGCTGAGATATTGAAACCCAAAATTTTGACCAGAAAAAAAAAATGACAGTGTTACCCCTTATGTTTTTTTTCGGGGGGGGGAAAAATTAAGTTTCTCCAATCTTCTCAAAACTCTGGATTCTGGTAGAGGGCTACGAGACATGGACCTGGGTGCAAAAATTGAGGCTCTAGACCCTTCCAGAGCTGAAATATTGAAACACAAAATTTTGACCAGAAAAAAAAATGACAGTGTTACCCCTTATGTTTTTTTTTTTCGGGGGGTGAAAAATTAAGTTTCTCCAATCTTCTCAAAACTCTGGATTCTGATAGAGGGCCACGAGACATGGACCTGGGTGCAAAAATTGAGGCTCTAGACCCTTCCAGAGCTGAGATATTGAAACCCAAAATTTTGACCAGAAAAAAAAAGACAGTGTTACCCCTTATGTTTTTTTTCGGGGGGTGAAAAATTAAGTTTCTCCAATCTTCTCAAAACTCTGGATTCTGATAGAGGGCCACGAGACATGGACCTGGGTGCAAAAATTGAGGCTCTAGACCCTTCCAGAGCTGAGATATTGAAACTCAAAAATTTGACCAGAAAAAAAAAATGACAGTGTTACCCCTTATGTTTTTTTTTCAGGGGGTGAAAAATTAAGTTTCTCCAATCTTCTCAAAACTCTGGATTCTGATAGAGGGCCACGAGACATGGACCTGGGTGCAAAAATTGAGTCTCTAGACCCTTCCAGAGCTGAGATATTGAAACTCAAAATTTTGACCAGAAAAAAAAAATGACAGTGTTACCCCCTTACGTTTTTTTTTTTTTTTTTGGGGGGGGGGGGGGGGTGAAAAATTAAGTTTCTCCAATCTTCTCAAAACTCTGGATTCTGATAGAGGGCCACGAGACATGGATCTGGGTGCAAAAATTGAGGCTGTAGACCCTTCCAGAGCTGAGATATTGAAACTCAAAATTTTGACCAGAAAAAAAAAATGACAGTGTTACCCCCTTACGTTTTTTTTTTTTTTTGGGGGGGGGGGGGGTGAAAAATTAAGTTTCTCCAATCTTCTCAAAACTCTGGATTCTGATAGAGGGCCACGAGACATGGACCTGGGTGCAGAAATTGAGGCTGTAGACCCTTCCAGAGCTGAAATATTGAAACCCAAAATTTTGACCAGAAAAAAAAATGACAGTGTTACCCCTTATGTTTTTTTTTCGGGGGGTGAAAAATTAAGTTTCTCCAATCTTCTCAAAACTCTGGATTCTGATAGAGGGCCACGAGACATGGACCTGGGTGCAAAAATTGAGGCTCTAGACCCTTCCAGAGCTGAGATATTGAAACTCAAAATTTTGACCAGAAAAAAAAATGACAGTGTTACCCCTTATGTTTTTTGTCGGGAGGTGAAAAATTAAGTTTCTCCAATCTTCCCAAAACATTGGATTCTGATAGAGGGCCACGAGACATGGATCTGGGTGCAAAAATTGAGGCTGTAGACCCTTCCAGAGCTGAGATATTGAAACTCAAAATTTTGACCAGAAAAAAAAATGACAGTGTTACCCCTTATGTTTTTTTTTCGGGGGGTGAAAAATTAAGTTTCTCCAATCTTCTCAAAACTCTGGATTCTGATAGAGGGCCACGAGACATGGACCTGGGTGCAAAAAATAAGGCTCTAGACCCTTCCAGAGCTGAGATATTGAAACTGAAAAATTTTGACCAGAAAAAAAAATAACAGTGTTACCCCTTATGTTTTTTTTTCAGGGGGTGAAAAATTAAGTTTCTCCAATCTTCTCAAAACTCTGGATTCTGATAGAGGGCCACGAGACATGGATCTAGGTGCAAAAATTGAGGCTCTAGACCCTTCCAGAGCTGAGATATTGAAACTCAAAATTTTGACCAGAAAAAAAAAATGACAGTGTTACCCCTTATGTTTTTTTTTCAGGGGGTGAAAAATTAAGTTTCTCCAATCTTCTCAAAACTCTGGATTCTGATAGAGGGCCACGAGACATGGACCTGGGTGCAAAAATTGAGGCTCTAGACCCTTCCAGAGCTGAGATATTGAAACTCAAAACTTTGACCAGAAAAAAAAAATGACAGTGTTACCCCTTATGTTTTTTTTTTCGGGGGGTGAAAAATTAAGTTTCTCCAATCTTCCCAAAACTCTGGATTCTGATAGAGGGCCACGAGACATGGACCTGGGTGCAAAAATTGAGGCTCTAGACCCTTCCAGAGCTGAGATATTGAAACCCAAAATTTTGACCAGAAAAAAAAAGACAGTGTTACCCCTTATGTTTTTTTTCGGGGGGTGAAAAATTAAGTTTCTCCAATCTTCTCAAAACTCTGGATTCTGATAGAGGGCCACGAGACATGGACCTGGGTGCAAAAATTGAGGCTCTAGACCCTTCCAGAGCTGAGATATTGAAACCCAAAATTTTGACCAGAAAAAAAAATGACAGTGTTACCCCTTATGTTTTTTTTCAGGGGGTGAAAAATTAAGTTTCTCCAATCTTCTCAAAACTCTGGATTCTGATAGAGGGCCACGAGACATGGACCTGGGTGCAGAAATTGAGGCTGTAGACCCTTCCAGAGCTGAAATATTGAAACCCAAAATTTTGACCAGAAAAAAAAAATGACAGTGTTACCCCTTATGTTTTTTTTTCGGGGGGTGAAAAATTAAGTTTCTCCAATCTTCTCAAAACTCTGGATTCTGATAGAGGGCCACGAGACATGGACCTGGGTGCAAAAAAATAAGGCTCTAGACCCTTCCAGAGCTGAGATATTGAAACTCAAAATTTTGACCAGAAAAAAAAAATAACAGTGTTACCCCTTATGTTTTTTTTTCAGGGGGTGAAAAATTAAGTTTCTCCAATCTTCTCAAAACTCTGGATTCTGATAGAGGGCCACGAGACATGGACCTGGGTGCAAAAATTGAGGCTCTAGACCCTTCCAGAGCTGAGATATTGAAACTCAAAATTTTGACCAGAAAAAAAAATGACAGTGTTACCCCTTATGTTTTTTGTCGGGAGGTGAAAAATTAAGTTTCTCCAATCTTCTCAAAACTCTGGATTCTGATAGAGGGCCACGAGACATGGACCTGGGTGCAAAAAATAAGGCTCTAGACCCTTCCAGAGCTGAGATATTGAAACTCAAAATTTTGACCAGAAAAAAAAATAACAGTGTTACCCCTTCTGTTTTTTTTTTCAGGGGGTGAAAAATTAAGTTTCTCCAATCTTCTCAAAACTCTGGATTCTGATAGAGGGCCACGAGACATGGACCCTGGTGCAAAAATTGAGGCTGTAGACTCTTCCAGAGCTGAGATATTGAAACTCAAAATTTTGACCAGAAAAAAAAATGACAGTGTTACCCCTTATGTTTTTTTTTGGGGGGGTGAAAAATTAAGTTTCTCCAATCTTCTCAAAACTCTGGATTCTGATAGAGGGCCACGAGACATGGACCTGGGTGCAAAAATTGAGGCTGTAGACCCTTCCAGAGCTGAGATATTGAAACTCAAAATTTTGACCAGAAAAAAAAATGACAGTGTTACCCCTTATGTTTTTTTTTTTTTTTTTTTTTGGGGGGGGGGGGGTGAAAAATTAAGTTTCTCCAATCTTCTCAAAACTCTGGATTCTGATAGAAGGCCACGAGACATGGACCTGGGTGCAAAAATTGAGGCTCTAGACCCTTCCAGAGCTGAGTTATTGAAACCCAAAATTTTGACCAGAAAAAAAATGACAGTTTTACCCCTTATGTTTTTTTTCGGGGGGTGAAAAATTAAGTTTCTCCAATCTTCTCAAAACTCTGGATTCTGATAGAGGGCCATGAGACATGGACCTGGGTGCAAAAAAACAAGGCTCTAGACCCTTCCAGAGCTGAGATATTGAAACTCAAAATTTTGACCAGAAAAAAAAAATGACAGTGTTACCCCTTATGTTTTTTTTCGGGGGGGGGGTGAAAAGTTAAGTTTCTCCAATCTTCTCAAAACTCTGGATTCTGATAGAGGGCCACGAGACATGGACCTGGGTGCAAAAATTGAGGCTCTAGACCCTTCCAGAGCTGAGATATTGAAACTCAAAATTTTGACCAGAAAAAAAAAATGACAGTGTTACCCCTTATGTTTTTTTTTTCAGGGGGTGAAAAATTAAGTTTCTCCAATCTTCTCAAAACTCTGGATTCTGATAGAGGGCCACGAGACATGGACCTGGGTGCAAAAATTGAGTCTCTAGACCCTTCCAGAGCTGAGATATTGAAACTCAAAATTTTGACCAGAAAAAAAAAATGACAGTGTTACCCCTTATGTTTTTTTTTCGGGGGGTGAAAAATTAAGTTTCTCCAATCTTCTCAAAACTCTGGATTCTGATAGAGGGCCACGAGACATGGACCCTGGTGCAAAAATTGAGGCTGTAGACCCTTCCAGAGCTGAGATATTGAAACCCAAAATTTTGACCAGAAAAAAAAATGACAGTGTTACCCCTTATGTTTTTTTTCGGGGGGTGAAAAATTAAGTTTCTCCAATCTTCTCAAAACTCTGGATTCTGATAGAGGGCCACGAGACATGGACCTGGGTGCAAAAATTGAGTCTCTAGACCCTTCCAGAGCTGAGATATTGAAACTCAAAAATTTGACCAGAAAAAAAAATGACAGTGTTACCCCTTATGTTTTTTGTCGGGAGGTGAAAAATTAAGTTTCTCCAATCTTCCCAAAACTTTGGATTCTGATAGAGGGCCACGAGACATGGATCTGGGTGCAAAAATTGAGGCTGTAGACCCTTCCAGAGCTGAGATATTGAAACTCAAAATTTTGACCAGAAAAAAAAAATGACAGTGTTACCCCTTATGTTTTTTTTCGGGGGGTGAAAAATTAAGTTTCTCCAATCTTCTCAAAACTCTGGATTCTGATAGAGGGCCACGAGACATGGACCCTGGTGCAAAAATTGAGGCTGTAGACCCTTCCAGAGCTGAGATATTGAAACTCAAAACTTTGACCAGAAAAAAAAAATGACAGTGTTACCCCTTATGTTTTTTTTCGGGGGTGTGAAAAATTAAGTTTCTCCAATCTTCCCAAAACTCTGGATTCTGATAGAGGGCCACGAGACATGGACCTGGGTGCTAAAATTGAGGCTCTAGACCCTTCCAGAGCTGAGATATTGAAACCCAAAATTTTGACCAGAAAAAAAAAAATGACAGTGTTACCCCTTATGTTTTTTTTCGGGGGGTGAAAAATTAAGTTTCTCCAGTCTTCTCAAAACTCTGGATTCTGATAGAGGGCCACGAGACATGGACCTGGGTGCTAAAATTGAGGCTCTAGACCCTTCCAGAGCTGAGATATTGAAACTCAAAAATTTGACCAGAAAAAAAAATGACAGTGTTACCCCTTATGTTTTTTGTCGGGAGGTGAAAAATTAAGTTTCTCCAATCTTCCCAAAACTTTGGATTCTGATAGAGGGCCACGAGACATGGATCTGGGTGCAAAAATTGAGGCTGTAGACCCTTCCAGAGCTGAGATATTGAAACTCAGAATTTTGACCAGAAAAAAAAAATGACAGTGTTACCCCTTACGTTTTTTTTTTTTTTTGGGGGGGGGGGGGGGTTAAAAATTAAGTTTCTCCAATCTTCTCAAAACTCTGGATTCTGATAGAGGGCCACGAGACATGGATCTAGGTGCAAAAATTGAGGCTGTAGACCCTTCCAGACCTGAGATATTGAAACTCAAAATTTTGACCAGAAAAAAAAAATGACAGTGTTACCCGCTTACGTTTTTTTTTTGGGGGGGGGGGGGGGTGAAAAATTAAGTTTCTCCAATCTTCTCAAAACTCTGGATTCTGATAGAGGGCCACGAGACATGGATCTAGGTGCAAAAATTGAGGCTCTAGACCCTTCCAGAGCTGAGATATTGAAACTCAAAATTTTGACCAGAAAAAAAAATGACAGTGTTACCCCTTATGTTTTTTTTCGGGGGGGGTGAAAAATTAAGTTTCTCCAATCTTCTCAAAACTCTGGATTCTGATAGAGGGCCACGAGACATGGACCTGGGTGCAGAAATTGAGGCTGTAGACCCTTCCAGAGCTGAAATATTGAAACCCAAAATCTTGACCAGAAAAAAAAATGACAGTGTTACCCCTTATGTTTTTTTTCGGGGGGTGAAAAATTAAGTTTCTCCAATCTTCTCAAAACTCTGGATTCTGATAGAGGGCCACGAGACATGGACCTGGGTGCAAAAATTGAGGCTCTAGACCCTTCCAGAGCTGAGATATTGAAACTCAAAATTTTGACCAGAAAAAAAAAATGACAGTGTTACCCCTTATGTTTTTTTTCGGGAGGTGAAAAATTAAGTCTCTCCAATCTTCCCAAAACTTTGGATTCTGATAGAGGGCCACGAGACATGGATCTGGGTGCAAAAATTGAGGCTGTAGACCCTTCCAGAGCTGAGATATGAAACTCAAAATTTTGACCAGAAAAAAAAATGACAGTGTTACCCCCTTACGTTTTTTGTTTTGTTTTTTTTTGGGGGGGGGGGGGGGGGGGGTGAAAAATTACGTTTCTCCAATCTTCTCAAAACTCTGGATTCTGATAGAGGGCCACGAGACATGGACCCTGGTGCAAAAATTGAGGCTGTAGACCCTTCCAGAGCTGAGATATTGAAACTCAAAATTTTGACCAGAAAAAAAAATGACAGTGTTACCCCTTATGTTTTTTTTTCGGGGGTGAAAAATTAAGTTTCTCCAATCTTCTCAAAACTCTGGATTCTGATAGAGGGCCACGAGACATGGATCTGGATGCAAAAATTGAGGCTGTAGACCCTTCCAGAGCTGAGATATTGAAACTCAAAATTTTGACCAGAAAAAAAAATGACAGTGTTACCCCTTATGTTTTTTTTCGGGGGGGTGAAAAATTAAGTTTCTCCAATCTTCTCAAAACTCTGGATTCTGATAGAGGGCCACGAGACATGGACCTGGGTGCAAAAATTGCGTGTCTAGACCCTTCCAGAGCTGAGATATTGAAACTCAAAATTTTGACCTGAAAAAAAAATGACAGTGTTACCCCTTATGTTTTTTTTGGGGGGTGAAAAATTAAGTTTCTCCAATCTTCTCAAAACTCTGGATTCTGATAGAGGGCCACGAGACATGGACCTGGGTGCAAAAATTGAGGCTCTAGACCCTTCCAGAGCTGAGATATTGAAACTCAAAATTTTGACCAGAAAAAAAAAAATGACAGTGTTACCCCTTATGTTTTTTTTTCAGGGGGTGAAAAATTAAGTTTCTCCAATCTTCTCAAAACTCTGGATTCTGATAGAGGGCCACGAGACATGGACCTGGGTGCAAAAATTGAGTCTCTAGACCCTTCCAGAGCTGAGATATTGAAACTCAAAATTTTGACCAGAAAAAAAAAATGACAGTGTTACCCCTTATGTTTTTTTTTCGGGGGGTGAAAAATTAAGTTTCTCCAATCTTCTCAAAACTCTGGATTCTGATAGGGGGCCACGAGACATGGACCCTGGTGCAAAAATTGAGGCTGTAGACCCTTCCAGAGCTGAGATATTGAAACTCAAAACTTTGACCAGAAAAAAAAATGACAGTGTTACCCCTTATGTTTTTTTTTCGGGGGGTGAAAAATTAAGTTTCTCCAATCTTCCCAAAACTCTGGATTCTGATAGAGGGCCACGAGACATGGACCTGGGTGCAAAAATTGAGGCTCTAGACCCTTCCAGAGCTGAGATATTGAAACCCAAAATTTTGACCAGAAAAAAAAATGACAGTGTTACCCCTTATGTTTTTTTTCGGGGGGTGAAAAATTAAGTTTCTCCAATCTTCTCAAAACTCTGGATTCTGATAGAGGGCCACGAGACATGGACCCTGGTGCAAAAATTGAGGCTGTAGACCCTTCCAGAGCTGAGATATTGAAACTCAAAACTTTGACCAGAAAAAAAATGACAGTGTTACCCCTTATGTTTTTTTTTCGGGGGGTGAAAAATTAAGTTTCTCCAATCTTCCCAAAACTCTGGATTCTGATAGAGGGCCACGAGACATGGACCTGGGTGCAAAAATTGAGGCTCTAGACCCTTCCAGAGCTGAGATATTGAAACCCAAAATTTTGACCAGAAAAAAAAAATGACAGTGTTACCCCTTATGTTTTTTTTCGGGGGGTGAAAAATTAAGTTTCTCCAATCTTCTCAAAACTCTGGATTATGATAGAGGGCCACGAGACATGGATCTGGGTGCAAAAATTGAGGCTGTAGACCCTTCCAGAGCTGAGATATTGAAACTCAAAATTTTGACCGGAAAAAAAAAATGACAGTGTTACCCCCTTACGTTTTTTTTTTGTTTTTTTTTTTTTTGGGGGGGGGGGGGGGGGGAATTACGTTTCTCCAATCTTCTCAAAACTCTGGATTCTGATAGAGGGCCACGAGACATGGACCTGGGTGCAGAAATTGAGGCTGTAGACCCTTCCAGAGCTGAAATATTGAAACCCAAAATCTTGACCAGAAAAAAAAATGACAGTGTTACCCCTTATGTTTTTTTTCGGGGGGTGAAAAATTAAGTTTCTCCAATCTTCTCAAAACTCTGGATTCTGATAGAGGGCCACGAGACATGGATCTGGGTGCAAAAATTGAGGCTGTAGACCCTTCCAGAGCTGAGATATTGAAACTCAAAATTTTGACCAGAAAAAAAAATGACAGTGTTACCCCTTATGTTTTTTTTCAGGGGGTGAAAAATTAAGTTTCTCCAATCTTCTCAAAACTCTGGATTCTGATAGAGGACCACGAGACATGGATCTGGATGCAAAAATTGAGGCTGTAGACCCTTCCAGAGCTGAGATATTGAAACTCAAAATTTTGACCAGAAAAAAAAATGACAGTGTTACCCCTTATGTTTTTTTTTTCAGGGGGTGAAAAATTAAGTTTCTCCAATCTTCTCAAAACTCTGGATTCTGATAGAGGGCCACGAGACATGGACCTGGGTGTCAAACGTGTCTTGTGGAGCGCTCTCGGAGTATGCAGTTTTTTTTAACTGTTTGGAAACGGTGCTTAAAAATGAAATTCAAAGATTTGCCGTATTATCCGGTTGCGCCTTCTATAGGCCATGACCAGCAACTAGCCTACGTCAAGCTTATTGCAGACAGATAATATTGCATGACAGAGCATTAAAGTCGACTAGTCTGTGCTAACCCTATGTAGAGTGCTCCAAATCCCTAACGAGGTTCCAACAGGTTTTATCTTCCCATTACACATAGTGACTAAAGCATTTCAATGACTATTTGTAGATGTAAGGAAGTGACGTGTTTGACCTTCAGATGTTTCCAGTTAGTTAGCACACAAAACAACAAGGTAAAGGTTAAAAAAAAAAATCTCGCTTATTAAGCTTGGCTAATGTTAATTCCAACGTTTACTGATGAATTACACAATACCATTGTTTAAGTGAAGTTTTATTAAGTAGTTAACCAGATTAAGTTAAATATTTGTGTTTCTACTTTTGTCTTCAATAGTAAGCCATCATCTGTAATTTAAGACACTTAAAGCCTGTTTTATGCTTCTGCACTAAATCGACAGCGTACCCCTGAAGACCCCTCTGCGTCGACGCGAACCCCTCTCCGACCCCTCCACCGCAGCTCGAAGTGCACCTCCAAAAATTTGTATGCGTTGAGGCGACGCAGACAGCAAGGGCTATGATTGGTCAGATTATACAGTGGGGCCAAAAAGTATTTACACTCTAAAAAATGCTGGGTTGTTTTAACCCAATTTTGGGTAAAATATGGACGAACCCAGCCATTGGGTTACATTTTTAAATTACATTTTTTAACCCAATGGCTGGGTTTGTCCATATTTTACCCTAAATTGGGTTAAAACAACCCAGCATTTTTTAGAGTGTAGTCAGCCACTGATTGTGCTAGTTCTCCTACTTAGAATAATGAGAGAGGTCTGTAATTTACATCATAGGTAGCCTACATGTCAACTATGAGAGATAAAATGAGAAAAAAAAATCCAGAAAATTTTATAGGATTTTTAAAGAATTTATTTGTAAATTATGGTGGAAAATATGTATTTCGCCACCCACAAACCAGCAAGATTTCTGGCTCTCACAGACCTGTAACTTCTTATTTAAGAAGCTCTTCTGAAAACACCTTATATTCAGGTGATATAATCAGGTGAAAATAATGGATAATTTTTAGGTACGTTTTCTTTTACAGATAAAATAAGCCAAAAAAAGAGAAAGATTTAACTCAGACTGAAAAGTTAAAAATTTTTAAATGCCCATGAGAAGGATGCAATACTAGGAATTGCATTTAAGGTATGACCATTGGACAGTGAAATGCTCATTGGGTTAGATGAAAACAGGTGGAGAAGAAAAATCATGTTCACTGCAAAATAATCAAGCGTCAAACCATCAGGACCCCTTTAGTCTCCAGCGCCACCATTTTCCAGAACTGCAACCTCCCTGGAGTCTCTCTTGTCCAGAAGTGCAAGATATCTGGATCTCAGAGACTTAGATTAGGTAAAGAAACCTAAAAAATGACGCCCTCTTAATAAGAATCGCAAGCTGAAGTTAGTAAAATACATGAAGACTTTTTTTTATAGGCTTTAGACAGACAAATTGAGAGTGACTCTTGAAGAACCAGCTCCACATACTCCTGTACCACTGTTTGAAAGAATTTATCTTCCAGAATCTAGCAGTAAGTTTTGGGAGTTCATTTTTAGTCCATCTCCTACCCTGAAGTCCGTTTTGCAGAGATCCCAAAAGTTACTGTCAGATTCTGGAAGATTATGTATTCTACTACACTTCAGCTTTTGATTCTTATTTAAGGAATAGTTCACTTAAAAAAAAAAAACTTTTGCTGATAATTTTTTTAACTTTCTTTCTTCAGTCGAAAAGAAATTAAGGTTTTTGATGAAAACATTACAGGAGTTGTCTCCATATAATAGTCTTCAATGGACTCTAACTCTGACTCTGGACACTATATAAACCTTAATTTATTTTTGACTGAAGAAAGAAAGACATGGGCATCTTGGATGACATGGGGGTGAGTAAATTAAGTGGGGATCATTTTTAGGATTCTTTACCTCTCTTTTTTTGGCTTATTTTATCTGTAAAATAAAACGTGCCTAATTATGCAAAATCACTACAAAAATGCAACTTCCATATGAATGTATGCTATATTAATAAACAGATTATAAACATATAGTAGCCTATCATGCCTACAGCCTGTAGCCTATAGCCTACAGTATGTAGAATATTTTCCCAAACCATTTTAGTCCCTGTGAATGCCTGCTAAAAATAAATAAATAAAATGTTTGCCTTTATAAATCTGCTGCGAGCACCAAGAGATTTTTGACGATTGCTTTGTTTAAATTCCTGCCGCATTGTTCCAACCACACTGAGCTGAAATCCAGCTCCACATAAATGCACCATATACGTTCTGACTGGTTTGGTGTTGCTGTTTCATGCAGCGTTTTCATGTTGCACCCGCAGTCTTTCCCCTCAACTGTACAAATGCCCACAGCACATATAACCTCGTCCCTAGTTGACCATTAGTGGTGCATGCACGTCATGACGAGGCTTACATGTCTGCTGCAACTGGACCCGCACGATCTTCAGCTCAAATTCACACACTTACCATTTGAAGCCCAATGCTGATCTGCTTTTTGACTATTTGCAAACCAAAAGCTTCAAGACATGCTTTTAAATGTAAATGTAAATGTAAATTTAGTCAGGATTCAGTAAAAAGTATGATATAGATAGTGTTTCCTTATCAAAACATAAATTGGCTTGAATAAAATGCCCATTCATTTTGTTTAGTTTCTGTCTTACAAGGCGTAAATTAGAGACTACTGGCTATTTAATAAAAGACAAGCTCTTCGATGTGTCCTGGACCAAGTTTCTGTGTAAAAATGTCAACGCAGGAAAGTCAAACTGCACTTGTCAAGCCGTTTTATTGGGACTGTTTGGTCTCTGGATCTTGTGGGACATCTGCTCCTGTGAGACTTTCACCGTCTCTGTGTTTCACACAGATGTTCTGTCTAAATAATGCTGTAGGGAAACTATCGGACCTCACAAATACAAACACACACACACAGCTGACACATTTTACATCTCCACCATCTTAATTTGGCATATGTTCAGCAGCATATAGCTCAAGAAACTAATTCCAGACAGTCTGTTTAACCTAAAAGCAAAGTTTAACGGGCAAACAAATGCAACTTTTAATGACTGTCACAGATACAATGAGTCAATGATCTGATAGGCTACTTTAATACAAAGAGATATGCAGTATGCATACTACAGATTTAAGAAACCTAAAGTGTTGCATTGCTTACAGACACAGTAGTAATGCTGCTCCTTGAAATCAAATATTGAATTCATTCAAATCCCTTTTTCTCTTTTAAACTGGTGTGGCATTTTTCCTTAGGTCCCACTCTCTATAAGGAACAATCTCCCATGATGTAATTCACTAAAGCCTTAGAGAGTCTAATTTTCAAAACATTTGTCATTGAGCCTGCCTTCATTTGCATACTTCATAATTAGTGATGAAGCTCTGCATTGCATGTGGGAAAATAAGAAGCTGCTGGCATTTTGCATTTGGTCTTAGGGGGATGGTTGATTTGATAAGCAAAATAGAGATGAATGAAGTACAGCCACCCAAATCTACTTTTAATAAGCATATTCATCTTTAAATTATATAAGAATGGAATTTCTCAATCACCACTGGAAATGGCCCTTCAGGTGCAAAGAGAACACACCCATCTGTAGGGCTCTTATGAAGCGCAGTCGCGACCTCTACTGGAAACGAGTGATATTACAAACATAACAGTAACTGAATATGGCAAGCCGTTTTAACATTTAATCATTTAAACCTACTAGTCTCTATTTTCATGCCACTTATTTTTAGATAATAGTATCTATTCCATTAAGTACTAGTACTTATTCAATAGCTACTAGTGCTTATTCTTTAGATAGGCTACTATTGCCTTTTCTTTAGATACTAGTGTTTATTATTTAGGTACTAGTCCTTATTTATTAGATACCAATGCTTATTCATTAGATACTAAATATATACTAGTACTACTTATTCATTAGATACTAGTACTTATTTCAATAGTGACTAGTAACTATTCTTTTGAATAAGTACTAGTATCTATTGAATAAGTACTAGCTAATGAATAAGTACTAGTATCTATTTAATAGGTACTAGTATCTAAAAAATAAGTACTAGTACCTAATGAATAACTACTAGTATCTAATATATATGTACTAGTCACAATTTGAATTCATACTCAGAACTGAATAGTTGATATCTGAATGACAGATCCCCATAGAAGTCAATGGCAAAAAAAAATAATTTGCTATTAGTCACAAAAGAATAGTTACTAGTCACTATTGAAATAAGTACTAGAATCTAATGAATAAGTACTAGTATCTAATGAATAAGCACAAGTAACTAATAAATAAGCACTAGTATCTAATAAATAAGGACTAGTATATAATGAATAAGTACTAGTATCTTTAAAAAGGTACTAGTACCTAAAGAATAAACACTAGTATCTAAAGAAAAGGCAATGGTATCTAAAGAATAAGCACTAGTAGCTAATGAATAATACTAGTATCTAAAAAATAAGTACTAGTTGCATGAAAATAGAGACTATAGGTTTAAATGATTAAATGTTAAAACAGCTTGCCATAAATTGGACGCTACAGTATTTCATAGTGATTTAGAGGTTCATTGTGTGTTTTGACGGTTAAATTCTGATTTGAATGAGAATGGGCTATATAATATAGATTGAATTATCTGTAAATTAGTGAAAGCATTGTTAAATGGACAGTCATTTAATTAAATTTGCATCCAATAGCTAACTGCTCACTTAGGTAGGCTAGTTGTTTAGGCATAATAATAATGTGTTACAACAAGTTTGGGCCCAAATGTCACAAATGAAAATCATTTAGTCAGCCTCATGTCATTCCAAACCTGTGATTTTCTGTTTTGGGGACACAAAAGGAGGCTATTATAAGCTATCGTTATCATGTGAACGAGGACAGCGTTGTCTAGCTCTAGCTCATCACATCTGCTGTGTTCTAAAGGCAAATAGATTAACTTCGTGTAATAATAATGAAAAAATGATCTCTATATAAATAAAAGTAAAATAATTTGCTTCTGCAGCTCGCAGATCTCATGCATTCAAATGACGCATTTAGACATTGGTATGTTGCACATTAGGCCTTAACGGTGAAATATTGCTTTATGCGTAGCCTTCTTGTCGTTTTAAAAATGAGATTCAACACAATACAATGCTCACTATTTTAAAGAAACACAAAATTAGATCAATTATCTTCAAACCGGCTGACTATTTCTCACAAATGTTGATATTCAGATTAAATGACACAATTAAAAATAGCCTAGTGTAGCCATTCATCAAAAGTGGTGAGATGAGGTATAGTACCATCTATAGAAAAAAAAATAAAATAAAGGTGAGGGGGTCATTTTACCACGTTGCCCCACACTTGACTGTGTGCATTGGGTTCAGTGCGTCATTAGGAACACAACTTAAGATTGGCAGTGATTTCTCTTGTTGTCGGCAGTTCCAGCTGTTCTTACATGACAGTAACTAGTTGCTGCAGTGCTGGTACATGTTTTTATGATGCTTTTCTGCTCACCAGCTGCTGAGAAACTATGCCAGAAACAGCACAGTGCCATTTACTGATGCATCAACACACAGACACAGTCGAGAGACAGAGAGAGAGAGATAGAGATGGACTTTTCAAGGTGTTTCTAATGATGGACTCAGTGAGCAAAACCTGATACAAAAACATTATTGTCGTATAATACAGTACACCTAGGCTAGTTGGAGTATATTAATAATATTTATTAATTAGATCTTCCAAAATACAATTTCAAGATAATCACATTTTGTAATAACCGTTGAATAATTCCACAGTAACAAAGGAGGATATTCAAAAGTTTGAAACTGACTATTTACATCTTCAACTACAAAAAGGGATATTTTTCATAAATATTATCTTGGGGAAAGTGTTTTTTATGTTTTTGTTATTTTATGTAACTCTTTCATTTCTGTTGACCAAAACAATTGTTTATATGTTTGTAGAAAAAAATCTATATCATAATAATTTTTTACATTTATTTAATTAATTTTTATTATCATTAATATTTCAAACTCATTTATTCTTCTTAAATGATTGTATCCTCCTAGCAGCACAGATGTGTGTATGGCAGTGTGTTTACAGTAAAGTGTCTTTGAAGCAGACTGAGTATTTCAGGGGACTGTTTTCCCCAAACTCTCAGTTTCTCAGATTCTACAGACTCGCTGAAGTTTCTCAGAACTGACGGATACCATGCTGGTTTTGGTGACTGGATTAGAACAGAACAGACTACAGATGAGTGAAAGGCCAAACCAGACCTGCTCCCTAAAAACATCTCATGCATTTCAGGATGGACTTATTAAAATGTAAAGCAATGGAACTGAACAATCAAGTTTATATCTGGTGGTGGTGCCACATTATGAAAAAATGTTTTCCTCCAAAACACCACCACAATTGTTGGCACCCCAGAATGTTTTTTTAGTAAAATATCTCTAAAGTATATTTCCATTCATTTTTACCTTTTTTTAAGCACACCAGGGTGACTAACATGAAATTGTCCAGCCATGACTTCTTGTTTCACAGGAGTTTAAATATGAGGAAACACAAAGGCCAAATTTCCTTAATCGTCCATCACAACGAGTAAAAACAAAGTTCTGGATAGATTCTTACTGAAGGAACATCTCTGATCTCTTGTCAGGTGTTCTCCAAACTCAGAGCTGTTATCTTGGCAAAAGGAGGTTGCAAAAAGTATTTAATAAAAGGATGCCAATAATTGTGGCCAACATGTTTTGAAGAAAAACGTTTATTTCACCATGTGATTCCCCCCACTTTCAATTATGTTACTTCAATGAAAGGTTCGATTTTTGTGATTTGAAACAAAGGTCAAAAGGATTGAACAATGCAGATTTATTTTTACATCCTTCTTCGATCATATTTACCAGTTGTGCCAATAATTCTGACCATGACTGTAATATTACATAGGAAAAAAGGCTATTATAATCCATAAACTATGCAGGATAAAATATTCCCTATAAAAATCCGACTATACACTCACATACCAATAATAGTCGACTGAAAGTCAAAAGGGTGAAACATGACCTCAGTTCTCTATAAATAAATGCATCCCATTATTAAATTTCACTTTTGCTTCCGCCATGATGGATTTTGAACCATTATCTCTGGAAAATAGTCATCCAGATCCTGAGGATTAAAACATTGAATGTCAACATCACAAACCTGTATAAAAAACACAATTACCATTACTTTCTAAAATCTCAATGTGGACTGATGAAAGCAAAAAGATTAGTAGATCGTAAAATCATTATAAATGACTCTCCTTCAATGACAACAGCAGTAGCCAGACATGACATAGTAGTCTGTACCTCTCTGTCGTGTACATTCAGATGAATTTCCATGTGGTCTGTAACACTTCCAGACTTTCGAAGATGAACACGAATATTAAAATAAACTCAAAAGCCTATAAATCATAAATAAAAACTCAGAACTTCACAAAAATTGGTGAGCATATGTGGCATAACATACAGAAGAAGCATGCAAAGTTTCACGGAGATTGGACCATAGGTGGCGCTATAACCGTCAAAAAGGTCTCATTCTTATTAGGTGTTCAAGAACGGAACTATGGTAAATCATACTGGAACATAGTAAATAACTGAAATGTGGTATATCATGGTAAATCATGCTAAAACATGGTCTATTTCCATATATGCTCTCAGTAATTAAATGCTTGCTTCATAAAATGTAATGTCTTTTGATGCTTTTGTGCTTAAAGGCCTGAACACCGCTGAATGCTGCTTGCAGCTTTAATTATTATTATTATTATTATTCTCCAGTAAAACGTATCATGCAGCCCAAACCGTAAGTGCTGGAGACTTGAAACTTTGTCAGATGGTAGTACAAAAATCGAGGAGAGGTTATCAAATTATGAGCCTTATTGGCCCATAGGTGGCGCTATAGCAACCAATTGCGCAAAACTGCTCTTAACTCCTAGACCGTAAGACGTAGACTCAAGTGTCTTCTATCATTGGAAAGCTGGTCACCTTTTTTCGTCATATACGAAAAAAACATACATCTCCGATTTAATTTCCGCCATGATGGATTTTCCGCCATTTTGAATTTTGTTATTGAATTGTTCTGCTGAAACACTGCATAAATATATTTCCAAGAAATTTCAGTAGAAAAAAATGTTTCAACATGAGCTGAAGTGATCTAGAAGCTTTATACAACGGATGCCATTGAAAACTATCCCTAGCGCCGATGTAAAAAAAGGCAGGGAAAACTCAGAATAAAAAGTCCAACAACCCAACAGAAGTATAGAAGCTTGTCAAGAACAATAAAACATTTTTACAACCCTGCTGAACAGCGCTCAATTGTACAGTGTAATGTGTCATTATACAAATATACCAGACTGCAGAACATTATCAATGACAAAAACCTGTAAAATGAGACACTTGTCCAAACTTGATCCACATTGCAAGAGTCCAAATAAACAAAACCACTGCAGAAATGGGAAAATTTTTATTTATGCATTTCACGAATCCAAATGTTCAAGCCAGAATTTAATTCCATCTTTTTTTTTTTCCAACATAAAAACATTACAGCAACTGTTTTGCAGGGAAATGTGTTCAAAAACATAACCGCCATAAAAATAAAAACCTAAAAAGGGCAAATGTTTCGGTTGTCTGGAAGCGCACAGTAGGTCCTCGTGTTTTGGGTGGACAGTGGTACATACTTGTAAACGTATGGAATGTATTTATTTACTGTACAGACACGCAGGGACAAACCCTGCAGAAGAAACAACATGATTTGTGCTGGGGAAACACCCTAGTCAAAAGAATTTATTTTATAGAGAAAAATAAAACATACTAAAAATATCTACACAAATCCTTTTTGTAATATATTTTTCACCCACCTTTAACTTCCCTTTTAAAAACTCAACGTCTCTAAAAAAAGCAAGTTAAAACAGTAACTTACATGATTCTTCTACACTCTTCCTCTCTCAATATTTTCTCTTCGTTTCATTTCGTTTCATCAGTCGCATTAGGAGGACGCTTTGAAAATGCTGCATTACTACATTCAAAATAAACGTTAATAGCACAGCATGATCATGACCATATGGGTGAATCTCATGAAAACCTGTCCGGTCACATTTCACCATAAAATCAAAAGAAAAAAAGAAGGAAAAAAAAAGGTAAAATAGTAGCCTATTTTAAGATGTTTTTGTATTGTGACATACTTTCTACAAAAAATAAGCATGTTATGCTTCTTATGCTATATATTTATATATACACACACACACATTTTAAAGGAATTTAAATCAAAGTTTTCAAATTTGCAGTGAAAATGTGCATAAATATGAACTTTTTTCTTTCAATTTTGGGGTGAAACGACGTGACCATGTTCTTGACTGTGTTCGTGAGGTTCACCCTCGTACTCTTGGCCCCGTTTTAAGCATGGAAAAAAAAAAGCACTGCTGGGAGTTCAGGACTCACTCCAGTAACTGGAGTGGCACAATGCAGCAGATCCGTGTGGGAAGAAAGACAACAGCCTGAACGAGTGAACAACATCTGTCCAGCTCTGGGCCACGGATCAAATGCGTGTTGTGCAGACAATCATAAGCAAAGCCATGCAATGGCAATGTAAAAATCTGAATAAAAATGAAAAGGAAAAAAAAAAAAAAAAAAACAGCTTTTATACTGCCGTTCTATTTCAGTCTATCTCCCAACACCCAGAATCCCAAGCATGCAAGACCTGTTACATATAGAAACACAACAGCAATATAAATCAGCCCTCGTCAGTCTTTCAGCTCGGTGCGACCAAGGCTATAAAAATAGAATAAGTGTTTCAATCATTTACTGTTTCAAACGTCTTTACATATATTTGTTTTGTAAAAAAATGTGCCCATCATGCTAAACCTTGCTATAGCACTTTAATATATCTCTCAGTTTTACAAGGTCAAATACAGTCTGAGCTCTTAAAGTTTTAATAGTTTTTTTTTTCTTTTTCTCCTGTGTTTGTAGTATTAAAAGTAGCATGAAATGTGTCATTACAACAAAACTCTGTGGCTACACACTAACTCCTGACAGAAACATTCAGCAGATCACATCTCAGTCCGCTTTCCCTCATGTGTTCGTCTAAGACACTGCTAATTAGTGTAATTCAGTCATATACATGCTGGTTTGGATTGTTTTCAAAGGCTCACGGTTGAATCTCACGCAAACGTGCCACACTTCACCCAAAATAACGTTTTTCTTTTACCTAAATGAAGCCTATTTATTTATTTGCATTGTGACATTATTTTCAGAACAATTAAGCTCATTTCCTACCTAAATTCTCATTACATTGATGCGCTTGGAAGGTTTATTTTTTCATAGTCATTATTCAATATTCTCATTACTGTAATGCAGTAAAATTATGACTATACAATATTTATATTTAAATTCATATAAGTTAAATGTATAAATTTAATTTAATAAATTAAATTAAAAGTATAAATACTTTACAGTTTAAATAATATTTCATCATCATGTTTTTGCGCTGCCGTAATTGGTTTCATTTGTCATGAAAATAATGTCACAAAAAAAAACATAGAGGCCAGAATTTATTTATTTTTTTTAATTTAAGGATAATATCTTGTTTATATAATTTCAGGGTGAAAAGTGACCCAGACAGGTTTAGTGAGATTTAACCATCTGTAACTGTAACGTGAGCTTGGGTAGTTTTGGCCAACTCTCATTCCCACATCACTTGAGAGTCAATAATAATAATAATAATAATAATAATAATAGTAATACAAAAACACCACCCATAATAGTTAAAGATATTAAAGTGTAAAACTAACTGTTAAAACGAAAGAAATGTTGCTTCAAAGAAGTCTCTGGACATGCTTCTCTGTCCCGTCAGTCGTCTCTTCTCCCCCTCTGCTGTCTCAAGACTGGTTTGGGGTTTGAAAAGTGGTGTGTCCACAAAGAAGGTAGTGTGTGTGAGTGTGTTACCATTACAGAACCGTTCAAGGGTCTCTCTAGAGCAGAAAGGAGTCTTAAAGATCTCTGGGGCTGATGGGAGGAGATTAGCCCGTTCACATCTCGGTCCTACAGAGCGAGAGGAGACGCAGTGCTGGTGCTGGTTGGGGTCGTGCTGGGGGAGGGCGTGTGCTTTGGAGGAGCCAGATCGAGGAGGGCACGAACCGTCCCGGCCACCTGAGCCAAACCTCTCTCTTCCAGGATGTGCAGCGGAAGACACAGCTGGCTCTGCGGCCGTAAACACACACACACACACAGCAGGGGCGAACAAAAAAGGGACAAAAATGGCATGTCAATGGCGAAACAAAATTATAAAAATCAATATAACTTAAAATAAATGATTACAATGGATAAACTCAAATAAAGCAGATAATGTACAAGTAAGGAAGGACTTAAATCAAAATGACCTTTGGAAACTGTAAAGAAAGATGAAGGGATGGGAAAATGATTCAAAACCTGCTAGACAAGAAGCTGTCTGTCACAAAGCAGGAACTAACCAGCGAGAGAATTAGTATTAGTAGAGGTTGTTATTGCACATGCTTTGGTTATAGTGAACTGAACCATCTCCTAAACCTAAAGATCATATCATGACACTATGTGCTAAAAACATGAACCATAAATAAAAAAATTCAGATTTTCTAATGTTTTTTGGAAGTCATCTCTACTGCTCACCAAGACTGCATTTATTTGTTCAAAAATACAGTAAAACAGTAATATTCTGAAATATTCTTACAATTTAAAATACGCTGAATTTTCCTCATTACTCTAGTCTTCAGAGTCATAAATCATTCTAATATGCTGATTATTGTTGGTACTCATCGTTGAATGATGGTTCTTTAGCGGCTTAATATTGTTGTGGAAAACATGATTCTTTTTTTTAGGATTCAAACAAGTCCAAGCTTCAAATAAATTCTGTTCTTTTGAATTTTAAATATTTTGCAACCTTATAAATCTCTTAACCGTCACTTGTCCAGTTTAGTGCATCCTTGTTGACTAAGAGTATTAATTTGATACTGTTGATACACACACACATATACATATATATATATATATATATACACACAAACACACACACACACACACACACACACACACATATATATATATATATATATATATATCATATCATTATTTTTTTATCTTACTGACCCCAAAACTTGAGCGGTAGAGTATTACGGTGTCCACGATAATATTAAGCAGCTTTGTTTGAATTGATAAGAGATTGACTGAAGACTAGAGTAATGATGCTGAAAATTCAGCTTTGCAACACACAATGATGTTTCACTGTTTTTACTGTTTTTTAAGCCCGGAACACACCAAGCTGACGCCGACGAACTAGCGCTGATGAAAGCCGACTGTGTTGTCGCCTCTCGTCCGCTCTCGTCGGGGTAAAAAGGTACACTTTGAACACACCGAGAGAACTACAGGCGACTGTCAGCTAGAATGTGCGTTCTGCGCCTGCGTTTAATGAGCCAACTGTCTATTTCTTCTGATATATTAGTCTATATTCGTCATTCAAAAAGGTAAACTGACGCTGCCGATACACATGATAACGTAACCAAAGCAGCGCGTGCTTATCGTTTTCAATATCAATCCTGCTGAACACTTTCTTTATTCCACTCCGCTCATGTTAATCTTGAAATATTCGCCAAGGAACACTCAGGTAAGAAGACGTAACATAAGAACAGCCTTCTATCTTTACCGTTTTGACTTCTTTGCTTGCTGTTTTGCTTTTATTCTCGTGAACTGACTCTTTCACTAAGCTGAACAACCAATCAGAGTTCTCTTTTTCCCCCGACGGCCTGACGCCGATTCAACATGTCGAATCGGGTGAAACAAAGTCGACGAGGATTATTTTCAGCCGACGGCACGGAACCGTGCGTATCACACCGAGGAAACTTAGTCGGCGGACGCACAAAAACTGCCCGACAGCCGATCGTCGGCTTGGTGTGTTACGGGCTTTAGATCAAATAAATGCAGCCTTGGTGAGCATAAAAGTTTTTAAAATCCAGTAGTGTAAGTGTATAGACCATCTGACTTATTTTGACCTGCTAGACAATCCAGAACAACCCAGCCAAGCATTTATCACTGCAGTACCACACTACCCAACAGAAAGCTGTGACACACAAATACACAACTAAATTACTGATAAAACACACATCTACATTGGATTCTTGAGTTTAGATTTTATTGTAGAAAAGCAGAGGAGGACAAGTCAGACTGTAGGAAAATCAGGCAACATGGCACACAAATCTGACAGACACAAACGCTTACACACTCTGTGACCGGTGTTGTATTTCCTATGCGTGTTAGGATTATATTACACTGAATTTTAACAACAGGTATACTGGTTGACAAGGACTGTTATTTCAGTGAGTAAACGGTCTTCTGGTGCAAGAATGACAAGATGCTTGATAACTGTAGCATTAAGAACGGATAGCGAGATATTTTCTAGCCATTTAAAGGGTTAGTTCAGCCATACAATTCTGACATTATTTACACACCCCAAGTTGTTTCAAATGTATGATTTACTTTCTTCACAATAGCAAATGTTAGAGAGAAAGTTGTGGCTTCTCTTTTCCACATAACGTGAGGCCATTCATTGAAACAAAATTTTTGTGCAAATAATTCGTAAAGCCCTTCAGATTCATGAAAGTGTATTCATATGAAAAGATTATACAAAGATTTCACAAACTGAATGCACTGCAATTTCATAACACTATTTGCCATTTATTAATATTACAACAATAATACAATATTACAATTTTAAAATTATAACACAAAAAAAGGTGTTTTAACCAATTAGCAACATGTAAAACTACATCTGATTGATAAACTGCGGCAGTCCATTTTCCTTTATATCATTACAATGATTTTGAGGACCAGTAGCATTTGTCTGCAAGAACGTTTAATTTTATAGGCATATGGCCAAATAATTCCTTTTGCAAATATATACTATATTGGAACCAAACCTGAAAAGGTAGTCCAGAAGTTCCCACAGCGTTCCAGTACACGCAATTCACTTAATTGTAATTTTTAGGCGGGATTGTGAATGAGCACACAAATTACAAATGATTAGAATTTATTAACATGATTAACTATCAAATCTGAAGTCTACAAGCGTTTGTGAAGCCAGAGGACAGTTTTTGTTTTTTACATTTTTTTTTTAATTTGCTATCGAAAGGAATATAACGAAAATAAATTAGGCCAGGGACTGCCAGGCTTCAAAAAAGTACATCTCATATCAGTAGTTCATATGACATGCACTATATTACTTAAGCCCCTTTCACACAGCGTGTTGATCCCAGAAAATTGCCGGGAAATTGCCAGAACGCCTTCTGTGTGAACGCAAACACGACCCGGGATTGATACCGGCATCGATCCCGGGTTTGGGACCTAGTGACATTGCCGGTATCAGTCCCGGAACGCGGGCTGTGTGAACAAAAGCCAGGACCAATGCCGTAAGGGGTGTGTCATAGTGATGACGCTCCTGCCATTGCGCGACTCTGTTGCTCTTAGAAGAAAGTTTGTGTTCATCATCAACAAAGAAATGACAAACAAATGTCTGCAAACTGGAACGAAGCAGACACCAGGACTATCCGCGCTGAAGCTGAGATCGTTCACCAGCTTTGTGGAACTGTATGCGCGTGTACATGTTTTCGACGTGTACATTACATGTCTCATCCTGACATCATGTGTCTTTCTGGGAATTTTACGGGTTGTGTGAGAACGCACTCACAGATCCCGGCAAATCACTGGCAGTGTGAATGAACCGAAATCAAACAATCCCGGTACAAATGCCGGGTCACATTTTCCGTGTATTTTCCGGAATCACTGTGTGAAAGGGGCTTTAAAGGGATAGTTCACTTAAAAATCTAAATTAAGTCATTTACTCTCCCTGGTGTTGTTCTAATATCGTATGCCCTTCTTTTTTTTTCAGACCACAAAGAAAAAAAGTCCTGCATCAAGCTTTGAAAAAATACGCAAAGTGTCACAGAAAGATCCTATTCAACGTGTGTTATAATTTAAAGTGATCTATTTCTTTAATATGCAATAAAGGTAGGATGTTCGATGGTGCCCTTGCCTTGTCATTTTTGGTTCTTATAGGGGTCATGAACTGGATTTTTAAATTTTATTATATTGTTGTCTGAGGACAACTTATGACGTTCACTTGGTTTTTGCATTCAAGAACATCAAAACGAATAAGTAATAGGCTATTTTGACCCAAGTTTTGAGCCTACCTGAAAAACGCTCGGTTCTTATGGGCGTCTCGCACTGAAGACTTGGAATTAAATGCCCAATGCTGTGAGTGGAGAACAGTTTTGCATATTATAATGAGTTTCAACTCACCCGTCGATGCACTTGGAGGAAACTGTTTTGAAAACGTCCAATGTTGTAAAATGGCAACCGGAATGATTAGACCCAGAGCCAGTGTGTTGCACAATTCCTGTCAAATCCAATATAGACGGCACTGCATCGTTCTTTACTCTTATTCGGTCTGCAAATCCAGTCTTGTTTACAAAACAATCCTCATTCAAATGAGGCGAACAGACGGACGATATTTTACCCTCATCAGCTGGAACGTCATTAAAAATAAAGTTTATCCATGCAGTCCTATTTAATTGGACTCCAAGCTTATGCAGCCACTGTCTTCTTCCACAACCAGGCACTGCACAATATTCTGTATTGCTCGGTAGCTCAATCCGGTTTGCCATCACGAGGTAGGCATCTATATTATTTAGCTATGCGCATAACGCGCGAATCGGTGGGCGGGGCTAAACCGGCGGTGTTGAAGTAGGCGTTGAACATCTTCTGCGGGAGTGGGGTTTTATTCTCTTTGACGTCATAATTCCCCACTTTGAAAAACGAGTCGTTTGCTGGGGCGGGTGTCAATAAAAGCTTTAATTGGAGTAACAAGGACATTTTCAGTTCTGAAACTTACAGGATATTCTTATAATATGATGACCTCTTAGATGTCAAAAGCTCAGGAAAATTTCCCATGCCACTATCCCATGCCAGTCGACTGGAGAGATTAGTGAATGCACAAGTGAGGAAGTGGCTTGGACTGCCGAGATGCCTTACCAGCATTGGCCTGTATGGCAACGGAGCCCTCTCCCTGCCAATCTCAAGTCTGGTGGAGGAGTTCAAATGTGCCAAAGCAAGGCTGGAAATGACTGACAGAATCCCGGGATCTAGTAGTCAGAGGTGCTGGTCCTACCCTAGCAACGGAAATGGAGGAAATGGAAGCCGGCGGCAGCGGTTGCAGCGGCAAAGGCTGCCCTCAAACACCGAGATATAGTGGGGCAGGTCCAACATGGCAGAGGAGGCCTTGGATTGGGAGCAGTAACACCCACATGGCAAAAGGCTACTCTAACTGAACAGAAGAACATGGTGGTGGAAGAGGTGCGCCACCAAGAGGAAGCAGCCAGGTGTGCCAAGGCAGTCTCCATAGCCCAGCAAGGCCGATGGATGAAGTGGGAGGGTGTGGAGAGGAGAAAAATCACATGGAGTGAGATGAGGGGAATGGAGGCAAATAGGCTAAGTTTCATCATTAGAGCTACTTATGATGTCCTGCCCTCCCCCAACCAACCTACATCTCTGGTATGGAGAGGACCCAGCCTGTTCCCTGTGAGCAGCCCCAGCAAACCTTAAACACATCCTGGTGGGTTGCAAGACCAGCCTAAAGGCCCGTTCACACTAAGCACGATAACTATAAAGATAACGATAAAGATAACTATATATGCGTCCACACCAACGACCGATAACGTTCTTTTTATTCTAAGCACGCACGCACGCACGCTGCGGTTGCAGAGTAGTGTGCGCGCGCGCGCTCGCAAATGACCTGCTGTTGCTGCTTTACGTTACAAACAAATATCAAAAGGAAAAACAGGCGCTTTTTGTTTTGGGTACACGAACGATATCCTTAAAAGACGAGAGGTGTTGGGAGCGCATCTAAACAGTGAATCTAGCATTTCTAGACTGTATTATCTGAATTTAGCTGACGAATTCAATGATGGGATTAAAACATCACCTAGTACTTCAGCAATGTTGTCAACTAGCGCTGGATAGCCTACCTGAGGTAATTTTGTAACACTATGCTAAACTGCATAATTTCGTTGTGAATAAAGTTACTTCTCACCATTTATTCCCAGGATGCTTTCCATATATCCATCTTTTTTAATTTATCATTGAAAAGTGAGTTTGACTTGTCAAACAGTTGATGATTTTTTTTTTTTTGTACCTTGACGATTAACTTCTCTGCAATGTCATCTGCCATTTTAAATGCACGATTCTGATTGGTTGTCAGTGTTTTATCGTTGAACAGCTGGAAAAAAATCGTTCTGAAAGTGATCTCAACGATATCGTTCCTCATATCTTTATCATTATAGCTGTGGTGTGAACTCTGTTATTCTTTAATATGGAGAACGATTTTTAGAATTATATCTTTATAGTTATCTTTATAGTTATCGTGCTTGGTGTGAACGGGCCTTAACTCAAGGAAGGTACACCTAGCGCCACAACCAAGTGCTGAGGTGCTTGGCTACCGAACAAGAGGGTAACCAAGTGAAAACAAGAGGGTAACCATCAACGCCACACCTCTAAATGCCCAGACTACCATCCCACGGAAACAACCTTCATGCGGGAAGGGGAGAAACAGGGGATTAAGCCATCACTCCCAAAATCTGGCCTGCTGAACGCAGCCCGGGATTGGGAAATGCGAGTAGACCTTAACCAGAGGCTCAACTTCCCACCTGAAATTACAGCAACCAAACTAAGCCCAGACCTTGTCCTCTGGTCCAAGTCCTGCTGGCGTGTCTTCATTGTTGAAATGACTGTCCCATGGGAGGATGCCATTGATGAGGCATTCGAACGGATGAGGCTGTGATATGCAAACTTAGCAGCTGAAGCAGAGGGGCGGGATGGAATGTGAAGGTGTGGTCAGTGGAGGTGGGATGCAGGGGTTTTGTAGCCAGTTCTATAACAAGGCTCTTAAAGGAAGTAGGGATCAGAGGGCAGTCCCAACGAAGGGCAATCAAAGAACTTGCCACTGTAGCGGAACAGTCGCAGTCGCTGGCAATGCAACATGGGCTGCCAAGTGATCGCATGATGTTACCACTCTGCGACACACACCCGAGTCTGATCAATCCGTGGTGGGCCAACCCCGGCAGAGGGTGTCTTGTGATAAGTGGCCGAAACACCCAATGAGGTCGGGCACACAACTGAGGATGTGTTGCACTGGTGGCACCGTGAGATCTGTGCCAAAGTTCACCCCAGCCAAGATGACATCCCCATTCAATTGCTGTGCTGAAAATTGGGCATCTTCAACAACTAGTCCTAGTAAGAATCATGATTTCTCAGTTCATCACCCCTTTAAAGGCTCCCGTCCCTTTTACGTTTGTATGGAAAAGAGCAGCTCAGAAAATATGCAAAATTTCTTCTCCTGTGCTTCATGGTAGAAAGCAACTCATACAGGTTTTAACGACATAAATGTGAGTAAATGTTATTTTGGAGAACTATTGTGTTAACTGTGAGACGGAAGACATTGACATACACACAGTAAGGCACAAAGGGATAAAACGGGGAGTTTAAGGTTTGGCATCCTCCAGTCCACATGGTCTTATTCATTCACGGAAACTCTCATAGAAACACAAAGCCACACAAAATACTCATCCACTTTAGCAGACTTTGGGAAAATGTGCAGCAGAACTAACACACAAAGGGCTCGTTGACAGAGCAGCTTGTTCTGTTGTCTTTAAGGCTGAATGGGGGAATCCACCCATTTTTGTGCTTTTTGATGAAGCTTTGAATTTTGCTATGGAAATGTGCCCTCTACACACACACACAAATATAAACACTCTCAATTGACTCTTTGCTAAGCCCCGCCTTAGAAAGTCACTGACCACACCTTTGCCATTGCAACTATTGCCATTTATCAACCATGAAATGTCATGTTCGTCTTTTCAGTTAACTGTGATAATGTACACTAGTGTCCACAAATTTGGTGTCAGTAAGATTTTTCAAAAAAAGGATGCGTAAAATTGATCAAAAGTGACAGTAATGACATTTATAATCAGTGTTGGGGGGGTAACACATTACAAGAAACAAGTTATGTAATCAGATTTCTTTTTTTCAAGTAACTAGTAAAATAATACTTTTAAATTTATAATAAAATACAAGTAACGCATGTTACAGAATGGCAGCAAAGCTGAAAGGTTTGTTTGAGCTGGGCCCCAAAAATAGAACTTTTGTAAAAAGTGAACAACCAGTTGAGAAAAAGTACAGCAAAAGTAATGCAACATTACTTTCAATAAAATTTAACATAATTAGCTAATTTAAGATGTAACGCAATATTATAACATTACTTTTAAAAGTAATTTCCCCAACACTGTTTATAATGTTAAAAAAAGATTTATATTTCAAAAATGCTGTTCTTTTGAGCAAAAATGATTACACCACAATCTGACTCTGATTCCATAAAACAACACTGATAATAATAAGAAATGTTTCTTGAGCAGCAAATCAGCATATTAGAATGATTTCTGAAAGATCGTGTGACACTGAAGACTGGTGTAATGATGCATCAAAGGAATAAATAACATTCTAAAATGTATTCACATAGAAAATAGTTCTTTAAAATTGTAACAATATTAATGTATATTCGAACAAATAAATGCAGCCTTGGTGAGCATAAGAGACTTATTTCAAAAACAACTGAAAAATCTTACCGACCTAAATCTTTAGAGCGGTTATTTAATTTCTTTAAAGAAAACTGCACATACAAATATTTAGCATAAATCACAATTATTTCCAGTCCTTGTAATAGGCTACCATTCAATCCATTTGTGCCACCTTATGAGCACGCTTTACTGCAATTCGCATGAATGTTATTTTAAAGCTTGCCTGAGCCAGCAACAATACACAAAGGGGTCAGACAGAGCTTAGCAAAATATCAATGATGTGCCTCTATAAACATGTGCATAAACACTGGCTATCGTGTAAATCTGCTCATTTGCGCGCACAAAAAACAACAATCGACTGTTTTAGTGCAGTGATCAATCAATATGGAAGTGTGATTTAACAGCTTGGCACCAGGTGGCAGTAGAGAACACATAGCAGCGACATGATTGACAGGTAGAAAAGGGCGAATCCAGCCAGCTGGGTAGAAGGGGCGGAGCGAATGGGAGGCGGTGCCAGGGAGAGCAAAGCCTCAACCAGCCTGAGCACACAAACAACCTCCCCTTTCAGCACGTCGCCCGCTGAACACAAACTATCCTGCCCGCAGGGAGGAAGATGAACATGAGCGTTCAAATAAAACACAATGAGAGGTTGATGAGATGTGAGATGGTTTTAAATTGGAAGGGAATCGGGGGAGAGAGAGAGAAAGAGTTAGTGGTATAAGCTCGTAAACTTTTAGAGCATTAGAGGAAACAGCAAAAGATGTTAAAAAGTTAGTTTGGAAGAAAACACGAAACGTCATGTGTTTGAGAAGCTATTTCTTCATTTGATTTTTAAAGATTAAAAACTTTTTTTTTTCCATGAAAAAGGAAATAGCTTGAAGTGTACGAGACCAAGTCTACCTGAGGAACTCCGATTCTGCGGCACGCCTCTAGGAAGTTCTCAACATTTCGTCGACACTTAGCCATTGTCAGTTTGGGCTGGAAAGAAAAAAAAAAGGATGAAATTATGTATTCCTATGTAATGTGCAAACACAAACATACACAAAAAACGTATAGATTAAGTTATGAGCAAAATAAACCCCAAAAATCACTCACCACAGCCGGTGAGGGTACGTGGATGCTCGGTATGGATCGGGGACGTACGTGATTGGCCAGGTGGCACAACACGACCCCGTCAGTCAAAGCTGCCCCAAGATCAGTGGGTAAAGACACCTTGAGTCGACACTCAATATTCTACATGAAGGATGACAAATTAGTGACTAACAGCAGGAAAACAGTATTATTTGTTAATATTTTGATTTGAGTTGCATATGCTTAAAGGTGGGGTATGTGATTTTCTATTTTGGCCATTTTTTCAAAATCACTTTAAATCCTATTCCTAACCCACTTACAGCCACTGAGTTAGAAGCACTGAAATGAAAATTAAGATTAAAAATGAAAAATCTGTGGAACGGGTATGACTCGAAAAACTCCAATCATTTCCAAGACCACCTAGAATCATTGGACTGTAAGTGCGTCAATCAATCGGTCATACCATCCGCCCCTCCCCCCACCCCCCTGAGTGCTTGTCCCCTACATGCACATACTCAAAGCTCGTGACCCAATTACAGTAAGTACATGTCGCCCCGGTAGAGAGAGAGAGAGAGAGAGAGAGAGAGAAAGAAAGAGGGAGAGAGAGAGAGAGAGAGAGAGAGAGAGAGAGAGAGAGAGAGAGAGAGAGAGAGAGAGAGATTGAGAGAGAGAGTAAGAGCAATCACGTGCATCCGAGTTTTGCAGATGCATGATTGCACGTCCATGTTCTTAGAATGGGTGGAGTCAGGGCCAGCTTTGGAGGAAAGAAGGTAAGACCTTTTGAGTTGTGTATTTTCAAAATCTGCTGGCCGTTTTACAAATCCCATACCCTACCTTTAACAGGACAGCATAATACAATATAAATGAGTTTACATATAATATTATTCACAGTTCACACACGAAACAATAGATATATCAATAATGGACAACAAGAATAAGAGGGTACTACTAAGGCAGTTTGCTTGACGCACCCTTCTCAGCTGCTCTATCAGTAGCGCCTCCTCTCCCGTTGGGGCTGGACTCTGCGTGGGAGTGGCTTCCACTGGCTCCGCCTTCTGTGCGCCTGATTCTCCTGCAAAATGGTCACACATCCGTCACTGCATAATTACATGAGCAAGTTCTAATTAGGAACAATGACTGATGTGTCATTTGATTGACTTACAAGCAGTGTTGGGGAAAGTTACTTTTAAAAGTAATGCATTACAATATTTAGTTACTCCCCAAAAAAGTAACTAATTGCGTTACTTAGTTACTTTTTATGGAAAGTAATGTGTTACGTTACTTTTGAGTTACTTTTGCGTTACTTTTGCGTTTCTTTTTTTACCTGACTGAGGCTTGATCTTTCTCAGGTCTAACAGGTGTTTTTCGACAGAGAAGTTATTGTAGGCCTATAAGTGTTTAAAGCAGTAATATATCCAACAAAAGCCTATATAAGCACCTTAATTCTTTTAAAAACACATATATATTGAATAATAATAATAATATAGAATAATATTATATTCGGAGACCTTAATGTTCTTTTAAAAACGCATATATATTTAATAATAATATAGAATAATATTATATTTGGATAACTCCCTGATCCCAGAGCTAGGCATGCTATATAAAATATCAATCAACATTACAGATTATGGAAAGTAATGTGTTTTTTACTTATGTAGTTTTTGTGTGGCTAGACTATATAAAGTGAATTCACTATCCATTGTAATAATAATAAGTGAGTTAAGCTTTGGCTTACCCTGCTCAATGTGCAATACTCAACCAACATTTTCACACCCTCAAAAGGAAGTAAACAGTGAGTAAATGATGAAAATGCCATTTACATTTATTTATAATAAAACAATATTCCTGATTATATTTGTCTATAGATAATGAACAGCTACCAGCTGAACAACTTAACTTACTACATACAGTAGGCACTCTGATTCCATGTATGGGGCATTTATTATTCATATTACACACAAACACAAGTAGATAAGACCTGTTTAGTTCAAAAGATCACTCGTTATGGATCATAAGCAGATCATAAGTGATGATACGAGCAGCGTGAGCGCGGCCAGATCTGCCTCACGCGCGCGCCAAGTATGCATAGCCTACTATTGCGACTCCTCCTGCCTTCACGTTACCCGTACTATGAATACTTCGACCTCGTCTAACATACCCAGGGATAATAGACAAAGTCTCCACCACAAATCTGTCGGGGGGTGTATTCGGCGACTCAACGGGGGGTTTAAGGTAAAACCTGACTTTTCAAATGAGCGTGAACGTGAACTGCGCGTGCTGCTCGTTCATTCCTGACAGAGTGAGCGCCGCTCTCGTTCGCGTTCATTATATGAAAAGTGCGTTCGGCGAAAATATGAACTAGTTCAGTGAACGTCGTTCATTGAACGCGTTCATCTTAATAAGAGGTCACTATTTCATCTGGGTTTTATTTTCAAAGTAACAATTATAGGTCAGGAAAAGTAACTCGCATTACTTTTATTAAAAAGTAACTCGAATATTAATATGTAAATTTATAAAGTAATGCGTTACTTTACTCGTTACTCAGAAAAGTAATATTATTACGTAACGCACGTTACTTGTAATGCGTTACCCCCAACACTGCTTACAAGACACAACAGTGACTGCCTACTTCAGTGAAAATTTCATATTTAACTATTATACTATTTATTCAAATTTTGAAAATAGCTTTACATTTTTTATTTTCAGTTTTAATTTTAGTTTGAGTATTAGAAGTTAAAAAAAATCTATTTGGCTTTAATTTACATTTCTTTCGGTTTAAGTCATTATTAACTCACAGCTTATTTTCAGTTAGTTCCAATGCAACATTTCTAATTTTTATTTTAAAGTTGGTCATCTAATATTTATATATTATTTCAGCTTTCTTAAGTTAAAGAAAATGATTTTTAATAGTTTTAGTTAACAATAACAACACTGCCACCTTTTCAGTGTTTTTTTTTACTGTGTTTCTCATATTTTCTCCATAAGCATTTCAGAAAATCCTTTACTGCAGAGTTCAAGACAAGCCATCCAGCTCTGAGATGAATTATATCACCACATGTGATTTCAAAGCACTTATGAACATTATGAAAATAAACATTAAGGCGATAAAGGTACAACTGTGCACTTACATTCTTTCATGAGAGTTAGGAAACAAGATATCGAATGATTAAACATGAATATACAAAACTACTGACTACAAGTAATTGATAAAACACATTTTGTTCAGAGGTTTATTACAAAATATTCAAATATTTAGGTTGACACTGATTTTTGCACTTGATTCACACTAGGGGCTTTTACACTGGAGGAACCTTTTCATAGTACCCCTAGAACTACTAGAACTTTTTGGCGTGTTTGCACCGCAGGAACTGGGAACGAATCAGTTCTAGGAACACCTTTTGGGGGAACAAAATTAACTCTCTTTTATTCAGCAAGGAAGCATTTAATTGATCGTAAGTGACAGAAAAGACACTTATAATGTTATAAAAAAAAATTATATTTCAAATAAATGCTGCTCTATTGAACTTTCTATTCATCAAATGATCCTGACATGAAAATGTATCATGGTTTCCACAATATTAAGCAGTACAACGTTTTTTTTTTTTAATTAATTAATAATAAATGGGGTTTTTTAGCAGCAAATCAGCATATTAGAATAATTTCTGAAGACTCATTTGACACTGAAGACTGGAGTAATGATGCTGAAAATTCAGCTTTGCATCACAGGAATACATTCCATTTTAAAATATATTAAAATAGAAAAAAATATATATTGTAATAAAATTTCACAAATTACTGTTTTTGCTGTATTTGTATCAAATAATTGCAGCCTTGGTCTGCAATTACCGACCCCAAACTTTTGAACGGTACTGTATACGAATCATGATAATCATGACATCACAAATTTCCCACAAAGCAGCAATGAGCTCCATAAGGTAAACAAACCTTTTTTTTTCTCCTCTCGCTGACTCAAGCGGAACAAGTAACTCTCAGGTCGCTGGTTGGTGCCGCGGGAGGGGCACGGGGCACCAGGGCTGGGGTAAGTGGGTGACTGGAGGGCTGCAAGACAAGCAAAACATTGTCAGAGAGGGATGTGGGGCAAAGAATTAAATAAATAAAAGGAGAGAATAAGAGGAGTTCATGATTTAAACGAATACATACCAGTGGGTGACAGTGAGGCATAATCTTCACCTTGCTACCGAAGACAGGAGTTCAAATGGAGAGAAAATAGGAAGTGAAAAAAGGTTAAATGTGTTGAAATATCAGATAATGAACACCGTCTCTGTGGCATGCGCTTTAGAGTGTATCTCAAAAAGAAATAAGTAGCCAATTTTGTAAGATTCGCCCACAACTACTAAACCAGAAATAAATATGTACTGTACATGGATCAGCTGAAATCCTTTTTCCAGCATAATTTCCTTAATGAAACTTGTCATATTAATTCTGCCTGGATATGACAGAGTGTTAAATCTGAGTGCAACCACAATATCTTTGTGTAGTGAATTTTTGAGAGTAAAATGTTCAAGAAATATCCACAGTCAGCCAATTTGCATCTAGAGGCCGATCATCTCCAGGCTCTTGCGGTTCAGTACCTGCGGCGTACAGGAGGGGGCGACGGATAAAGCGGGAGACACACACCCATCCAGCGGCACAGCAGAGAGAGACTAGCCAACCACAAAGAAATGAGGAGAGGAAAGGAATGAAAGGAAAGGAGGAGAAATAAAGGACGAAAGTAGGAAATAAATAGAAGGTTTTGGAAGCGTCAGATTTCATTGTTTATTACTGAAAAGACAGCAGGAAACATATCATGAAGAGGAAATATTACAGCAGTAATGCATTAATTAAGGTTTAGTTTATTCAAAAAATGCTGACTGTTTTCTTGAGTGAGTCAGATTTATAAAAATATAATAAATATGAACACATTAATATAAATTAATAGTAACGTCTAATACATGTTTTGAAAGTAAAATGACCAAGAAACAGCCACAATAAACTTATTTGCATCTACAGAAATAAAATAATGAAGGCTCCAAACAAGCAATCAAATATTACGCATTACATATTATTTAATGGAACTGAGAAGTTTGGCAACATACAACACTAGTTTAATACAAATATTTCAGGTTTCATTCATTTCCCTAACCCTAATTATAATCAATACTAATTGTGATGCTTGATTTAGCATAAATTGTTTTTGGTATTTGTGTTTGCCAAGTCTTCATTTTGATAGCAGATAAACGTGTCTGTGTATCTCCTTCACCTGTTTGTGAGGGTCTGGCCTCTTCTTTATAGTGTTGGTATCTGTGTCTATCTCAAATATCAATAGAGGCTCAAACTCACTCTGACACAGACAGAACCAACATATATGAGAGAGAGTGAGAGAGAGAGAAGTAGAGAAAGAGACAGAAAGTAAAGGGACAGACAGGGAAGCAAAAAGCAGGGCAAGCGTATTAAAGATGCACACTAGGAAAAGCATCTAATATTAAAGGTGCATTCAGTAAGTAAATAAGAACTATCAAATACAAGATATAATGTAATTACAATATAATGCGATTCATTTTTTATGGGTAAAACATACTAATTACTGAGTGCACCTTCAAAACATGTTAGCAGCTTAAACTGATCAGAAAAGCAGTTTTAAATGGAAATAACCTTAAATCATGTTAATACATTATGCTAAGTTCTAAAGACTAATACTGATATTTGTTAGGAAGAGGACACACAATGAGAAAGGCGATGGAGGATGGTGCACGATTCGAGCTGATTGGCTCTTACCATGAAGAGGGCGGAGTCATCGGTGTGAGTGGACCGTCGGGAGGGGTACAGACTCTGGGGTGGGACAGTAATGCATATGACTACAGACTCTCTATCTCTCTCTCTCTCTCTCACACACACACAGATGGTGATGGATAGGGAGGAAGTGAATGTGCAAAATCTGAGGATAAGACTCACCTCACTGTCTGATGGACTGAGCTTCGTAGGGCTCGGAGTTGATTTATGCTGAAAGTACAAAGACAGAAAATTGTCTTCCCATCATGGTGGCATTGTGCATAATTTGGACTTGGATTTGCATGCTACAGATCAAATTGCACCCATTAGAGCATCTCAATGTTAATGTTTCTTTTTCAAATCCAACATTATTTGATACAATTGCTGCAACTTTTATTATACTAATATTAGAATTGCAATTTAAGCAGTCTTAAAACAAGATTTAACAGCTATAGATTCCTGCAGGGATGATGTATTTTTGTACGATGATATACACTCTTAGAAGAAAAGGTTCTATATAGGACCTTAAAAGGTTCTAAAGCGCTACGTATTTGGAACCCCTAAAATCCAATGCATGTAAATGATCACAAAATTCAAGATATGGTGGTTGAAATGTAATTAATCAATATCACACGAAGGGTGCCATTTCATTTTTTATCCTCCAAAAATCTGCATGATCGAAATGTGATATTAAGTTACTACAACAGTTTAATAAACAATAATTTAATAACAACTACAAAATGGTGCAGAATAATGTAATATATGAATGAATAATAGCCTTTAAAGAACCTTTGTGCCAAAAGTGTTCTTTCTTGTCATTATTGAACCTTTTTTAGCATAAAATGTCCTTTGGAGTTGAGTAAAGAACCCTATGCTACATAATAGAACCCTTTTTTCTAAGAGTGTATTTTTGTACAAAAAGCTTTGTCTTAGGCTTATAAAAAATTTGCCAATAGTATTTTGCTCGGCCAAAACATGGAAACGAGTTCCATCGTCCTGAATTCACTGCGTTTTTTTAAAGCCTGAAATAAGGTCTGTGGTTGTCTCAAAGGCGTTTGGATGTGTTGTTTGGTGGTCTTTTTCTCTGCAGCTCACGGTTTTTACTTTCACTTTTGCAGGTGACGTGCTGATTGGTTCCCGCTGTTGTTAATCATCCGAGAGGGCGAGCTGAGCGTGCTGACGTCAAATGATGATTTGTGAACATTTCGCCATTGGAAGCCAGGGGAACTATAAAAAGGACACCTCAACAGAGAAACAGAGACTTGCCTTCATACAGACTTGAGCTGTGACTGTGTTTGTTTTGTCAGTGTGTTTCTGTAACCATGTGAACCAACATTATCTTGGTACCCTATTTTTGGTACTTTCATTCTTGAGTTGTTGAAAGCATTATCATTGTGCTTGTGCTGGATGGAGAAAAAGGGATAGGCAAGTAATGTCATTTGACATATTTCTGTATAAATACACCAGGTAAGGGACATATGATATTGTGCCACCAGCTGTATTTTTGGTTTGGTAGTTAGTGTATGGTAGATACGACATCTTCGATGTTCAAGATTTCTCGTTCTACCTTTTCTTTTTTAATAGACAGGTTAAAACGGGGCTAAAAAGATTTTGCTGTTTTCTTTGCTTTGGCACTGTCCTCCCCAGACTCTGTGTATTTGAATTATTGCCTGTGTATATAGATCTTTTCTTTTAAATAATTATTTTCTTTAATCTTCTCTACATTTTGTTGATCATAGCACTTAGAAATAAGTTTCACCTGCTCTGGCGTTCCCGCTAGCCTTATTCCCTCCTCCCACTGTTTTAATAATAGATATTGCCAAACAGTGATTTAATGTTGCCCTTCCCACTCCCTAGTCCTTCAAAGCCAGGGAAAAATCGTAAGTTACAGTGGTCAAGACAAGCGCAAGATATTTTCAAGTTTTTCTCTATAGAATAAAATACATCAGTAAAATCTTCGTCTTGAAAAAGCGGTTGCTTACGTGTTTGAACGGGCCTACAGAGGTTGTCTGGGACATTAAACATCACGCTGAACTGTCTTCACAGCCTCATTTATGTTTATAATACTGCTTTTGAAAACTATTTAAACTCAAACTTTCAGGGAAAATGTTTTTAAATGAAGAGTGAAAGTTGTCAGAAACTTTTAGTTAGTTCACTCAAAAATGAAAAATGTCCCTCCATTGAATGTCCCTCCATCGCTTCATATGATGAACAGAATAATGTTCATCAATTTAAAGTGATTGTGTCTCTACAGAGAATTTGGACTAAACCGCTTAATTCATATGGATTAGTTTTACAATCTCTTTATGAACCTTTAGAAGCATCAAAGTGGTCTGTCAAAGTGTAGCTGTCAATGGAAGGTAAGAAATCTCAGATTTCATTAAAATATCTACATTTTTGTTTTGAAGATGAGAGAAAGTCTTACAGGTGTGGAACAATGTGAGGGTGAATGAATTTTGACACAATATATGGGTGAACTATCTCAAAGTTATGTAGTTCATTTATAGGGTACCTTCTGGCGATTGTATTTAGAGTTAAATTCATAATCATAATGTGTTCATTTGTGATTATCATGATGAATAAAATGTGTAAGAATCATAAACTTGTTTGTCACAGACCTTATTTATTGCAATAATCCAAAAGCCAATGGGAAAATCCTATTGAGATTTTGTCGAGGAAACCCGGATGATGCTAAATAACAACCTACAAAAATGTGTCTTCACTGCAGCTCTCTATTTGGCAAATATAATTATAGCAAATAATGTGTGTGTTTGTGTGTGTGTGTGTGTGGGCGTGAGTACCTTAGCGTAATTCATAACGGCATCTCTTTGCACTGATCTTTTCTGTCTCTCTTCCTCGTACCGCTGTGCCGCCAGCTGAGCTTCTCGTCTCACTTTCTCCACACCGCCACCAGAACCTGACGCCACACCAGCAGACCGCTGATAGACAGAACCAGAGTAAAACCAATATGTTTTGATTTACTGCATAATGAGGAATGTATATACAGCGACTCTTACCTGATTATGAGTGTAAGACGTCACCGCTGTATCTGAACCACCGCTGAAGAGAGAACAACAACTCTTAGTGGCAACACAGATGACTATTTTTTTAGTTTAGTTTTTCATATTTTATTTTATGTACTTTTTGCCCCTTTTATGTTACTTTCCTTTTCAGTACAATTAGTGTGTATAACTGTTTTTTTTTGTTTTGCAAAACATTATATATTATCTGTATTAAATGATTACTTGTACACAATTTGTTTATTAATATAATTTATTTTATAGTACTATACATACAATTGTATAAATGTAATCATTTAATACAGATCAATTAGAACAATAATTAGAACAATACACACACACACACACACACATATATATATATATATATATACACACACACACACACACATACACACACTCACCTAAAGGATTATTAGGAACACCATACTAATACTGTGTTTGATCCCCTTTCACCTTCAGAACTGCCTTAATTCTATGTGGCATTGATTCAACAAGGTGCTGAAAGTATTCTTTAGAAATGTTGGCCCATATTGATAGGATAACATCTTGCTGTTGATGGAGATTTGTGGGATGCACATCCAGGGCACGAAGCTCCCATTCCACCACATCCCAAAGATGCTCTATTGGGTTGAGATCTGATGACTGTGGGGGCCATTTTAGTACAGTGAACTCATTGTCATGTTCAAGAAACCAATTTGAAATTATTTGAGCTTTGTGACATGGTGCCATTATGCTGCTGGAAGTAGCCATCAGAGGATGGTAACAAAGAATAATGGATCCATGTTCTTATTCTGTTTAACCTAAATTCTGACTCTACCATCTGAATGTCTCAACAAAAATCGAGACTCATCAGACCAGGCAACATTTTTCCAGTCTTCAACTGCCTAATTTTGTTGGGCTCTTGCAAATCGTAGCCTCTTTTTTTCCTATTTGTAGTGGAGATGAGTGGTGCCCGGTGGGGTCTTCTGCTGTTGTAGCCCATCCGCCTCAAGGTCGTGCGTGTTTTGGCTTCACAAATGCTTTGCTGAATACCTCGGTTGTAACGAGTGGTTATTTCAGTCAAAGTTGCTCTTCTATCAGCTTGAATCAGTCGGCCCATTCTCCTCTGACCTCTAGCATCAACAAGGCATTTTCACCCACTGGACTGCCACATACTGGATGTTTTTAACTTTTCACACCATTCTTTGTAAACCCTAGAAATGATTGTGCGTGAAAATCCCAGTAACTGAGCAGATGGCACCAACAACCACGCCACGCTCAAAATTGCTTAAATCACCTTTCTTTCCCAATCTGACACTCAGTTTGGAGTTCAGGAGATTGCCTTGACCAAGATCACACCCCAAAATGCATTGAAGCAACTGCCATGTGATTAGATTGATTTGATAATTGATTGATTGGATGATTGATGGTTAGATAATTGATAATTGCATTAATGAGAAATTGAACAGGTGTTCCTAATAATCCTTATAAATATATATAGTTATGACAGTGTAATTTGGTCAATACCGGTTATTTAAGGAGTTTTGACGTCTTGGGTCATCAGTTCTTAAGTCTCTGGATGGGCTGGTCTTCACAGGTGAACCCTAGAAACAAGTTAAAGCTTTCGTAAACCCTGGGATAACTAACAACAAAATCAGAAATAAAATCAGCCATTTAATACTAATATGCACCTCTCTGGTGATTCGCCTTTCAATGTAGGCCATAAACTGAGAGCTGAGGCTGACTGGCTCCGCCCTTCTACGGCTCCGCCCATCCTCATCATCATCATCCCCTGTACAGCTGTCAATGAAGTCTATCTGTTCGAGCTCTGCGTCCACTATAGAAAGAGACAAAAAGTGCTTAAAATACACTAAACCATGGCAAAAATAATTGTAATACACAGCTTCTCGTGGCTTATCATTAGAGTCCATTTCATAAATGTAAATGTCATCTCACTAGTGCCATTGGTCACGTGACACCCCGTCCGATGATCCTCGCGTTCTCTTTCTCGTCTCTGTCTTTGCTCTTTGGTGATTTCTGCCACTCTCAAAGGCAAGTCTGACAACTCGTCTGAAGGCTTTAAGAAGGGATAGATGGGGGAAAAGGCAAAACAGATTTAATTAGAAAATAAAATAAAAATGATCAACACATAATGGAGTTGGTTGGTTTCTTGATTGAGTGACCTGAAAAGAACTTGCCTCATTTCCTGACCACCTCTTGTCTCCGCTGTCCACACTGTTAAACCCAGAGTCCAGAGCTCCGTATGGCCGACCAGAATACAAATCCTCTACACTGAGAGGACACAGACCAGAGAGAGCAACATCACATCATCATATTGCTTTATGACGAACAAACGCATAGAAATAGTTTATTAAATGTCTGAAATAACTTTAATAAGCAACTCATTTCTAACACACATTTCACCCTACAAGAAAGAAGTAAAAAACTTCACAATATTTTACAATTTCAGTAGAGAATTAGAGTAGAGTGGTGTTTACCAGGGTGTTGCTATGCAGTTGAAAGGTGTTTTTTTAAATGTCCCAAATGAAAGAAGCCCACTCTCTGATCTCTGTGAACTTTGTTTTCTAGGCTTGAAATAAAAGCCTTGAGTCCTTCTTTCGATCCAAGTCCGTTTGGTTCAGATATAAGCAAAAAATAATCTGATAGTTGTGGGTGGTTTGGTTTCTAAATGGCCCAAATCAAAGAAGCCTATTCTCAAGTCTCTGTGATGTTCTGGTGTCTAGATATGGCTTGGGTCCCTCTTTTAGTGTAAGTCTATGGGATTTTTTTCTTTTTTTCAGTTGATTTGATTTGATTTTTTTTATCTGGTTTATTTCAACAGAGCAGACAATTGTCTGATTACTCAAACAAATAAAAATAACCTCAGACCTTTTCTTAACAAAATTAGCTATCGTATGAACATGGTTCTGCCACTTGAGAAGTTTGATATCCACATCACTTCATCTACCGTCATCCAGTGTTGCTGCAATCTCTCCTCTCTTCATACCTTCATTGCAATCATTCCAAACTTTCATTCAGTCTGTGTCTTTTCCTTCCTCTCCCTCCTTATCTCCAAAATCGCCCTGCTCTGTGTGTCCTCTGAGAGATACAGCTGATAAACACTGGCTCGAATTGGATGTGGGTGCGAGTGAAAGCGAGGGAGCACATCAAAGTTTCATCCACATCATGTCTTACAAAACCCTGTGCAATGAAGTACGTTCTCACCAGGATCCAAAGGGCAGTGGTCTTCTGTCATAGTCTGGAAGGTCTGATGCTGCTTTACATGCCTCCATGTTCAGATATTTAAATATATGGATCTTTCCCTTTATACAGATCTGTAGGAAGAAGCAGAAACACATCAATAAACATGGTCTTCAGGATGTGGAAGTCTTAATTTTTGTTTTTGGGAAGAAAACTCCACAATTGGTGTTAGGGGTGGGAGCGATTTATGACCAAAATCTTATTTTATGTTCTAAGAAATTTTATTTCATGGAAAAAATATACATCAATACATTTTTGTTATTAAAAATAAGAGCAAAGAAGCAAATTACAAACAATAAGACAAATACAATATACACAAAATTTTAATTAACTAAAAAATATATATACATTCTCAGGAACAATAGGTTTATTTAATCGAAATTGAATAAATATAAAAAATAAATAACTGCATAGTCTTCATTGCATGAATGAAATATAAATTGATACTTAAAGCTACAAAAGTTATTCATTCAAAAGTAAAGCTATTAAAGTTATTTCTTTCTTCTGTTTGGTTAACTTTAACGACACAGAGAGCAGCAGGTATATTAGGCTGCTGCCACTTTAAGACCGATTGCAAGAATCTTTTATACTGATACAAATCTGGGTTACACCCAACTGTTTACTTTCACTTGAGATATAATGACTGCGTTTACTGACTGTGAAAACTCCACATGATAGGTATTTTGACATAATCGTGTGCGTGTATTCGGCCATTGAGCACAATAAGCCATGACAGAAAATGACGATCACATGCTGAGAGACGTGCGCAAGCTTACGCTGTGTGTCCGTCAGAGCAAGCACCGCATAGTTATTTTTTACAGCTTAACTCTTCAACGTCATGCTCGTTCCGCTCTTTATTGGCTCATTCATGCGTTTCATCACTCTCAAGTTTCAATATTGCTGTGCTACATATATATTTACATATCGCATAGGCATGTGCCGGTATCAAATTTTCAAGCTGCGGTTAATTGATTGAGCTTTTATCACGGTATACGGTATTATCACAATATTTTAATTGCTAAAGAGAAACAGATGGATTGTGGGTATCTAAAAAACAATAACTTGCATCACAATGTGTAATTGTGATTTTCAAAACATACGGTAACTAAACAGAATTAAGTTTAGTGACAACATGTTACAATGTTTACATGGTACAACGACTGTTAGTGTTTAATTCAATTTAATTCTTGGATTTGATTCTTAAATCTATATTGACTCAATTGGATTAGGTATAGGCTACAGGCTGCATGTTAATTTTTCTCAAGAAAAAAATATATCTCACATAATGCCATAAACATACACAGAGAAATTATATATGTTGCGGTTTTCACTATAATAACTATTATGTAATGACAAGTAAACATAATAAATATAATATAGTGCACATATTCAGCAAAATACTCCTCGCTTGATTATTCTAGTCAACTACTGTGCTGGTCATTAAATGGCTGTCCTGAGGTAAATGTAACGTTCTGCGACAAAACTGTTCTCCTGCAGGTTTATTGACCTCTTTCCATGTTTGAAAAACACTGATAGATTGATATTATGTATGAGGTATATACCTTTCGGTAAGTTGTACTGAATCTTTAAATAAAATGCAACAGATGATCAGTTTACTTGAACTGAGGCGCAGTGATCTGTCACAATGGACAAAACTAAGAGCTGATTTTTTTTTTTTTTTTACTTTTCATATCAAAAGTAACCTGCTCTAGTCTGTCAGTGTCAGTGTCCTATTTGCTCCAGGATTTTTCTCTGCGTGAGAGCGTGTGAAAAGTGTCAATTGCGTAAAGCGCCTTTCAGACAGGATGCGGAATGCGCTGCACTGGGTTCAACGTTGCCCTACAACGTAATTTGCAATTTTGCAAATTAAAAGCTGAACTATTTTGAACTTTGACCCCGGCGTGCTTTGGTCGACACAGCAACAAAGCGTTGCACGCGTATTCCGCATCCTGTCTGAAAGCCGCTTGAGTCTCAAGATGAATGCGTGAGAGTTAGCAGCCCTGCGGGGGATAAATCGTTGGCAGCGTTCCTCCTTCCGCCATGCTTCTACTCCATGTGAGGTTTGTTTACATTAGATTAAAATACGCAGTGTGTAAAGGCACACTGTGGAACTTTTCAACCTTTATAATATATTACCAAAACCCATTGAGATGGTACATCGACTTACAATAGGTTGAATGACACGTCTGCTGTAGCCTAAGGTGTCTGTATCGCTTTTACTACCACTGTGTAACTTTGGGTTTCAAGTAGGAACCTGAGCACAAAAAGAACTATAAAATTCGACCGTTTTACGGCATACGTCACTTCCCCCACCACCCCCAACTTCCTCAGATTCTGACGCGAGTCATCAACTTGCGTTTGCATGTTTTCGTCACGGTTGACTGTTTGTTGACTTTTGCGAAGGTGCTGCAGAGCTTGTGGCCTCTAGGGACGCTAGACGTGAAAGTTACAGGTCGAGCGCCACTAGTGGCCAAAAGTTCTGCGGTGTGCCTTTAACTGGTTGATGGAAAATAAGCTAATGTGCGTTCTAAAAGACTAAAGACTAAGCGATTGGTTGTATGATGTTCGCCTGACGGGTGCCAACAAGTAGTGACATAATAACTTCATATTCGCACTAGGGCTGCACGATTAATCGCACGATGTTGTTATGCACATCTAATCAGTAAAGCCGGTTCCTTGATTAGTAGTAAATCACCTTCACCTGCTTTCAGATGGAGCGGCATTTACTACAACGAGCCGTAGATCACTGACAAGCTGAGCCAAATCGTGTTAAAATCGAGGACATATCGCCAACGATATTTAATGCGATTTGGCTCAGCTTGTCAGTGATCTACGGCTCGTTGTAGTAAATGCCGCTCCATCTGAAAGCAGGTGAAGGTGATTTACTACTAATCAAGGAACCGGCTTTACTGATTAGATGCGCATAACAACATCGTGCGATTAATCGTGCAGCCCTAATTCGCACCCTATCAACCACTTAGGGAACCCTAGCAACCATAAAACAACATATTCAAGCCATATCTCAGCTCCAGAAAATAGAAGAAACATGGAGTTTTGCCTTTTTGACTCAGACTCTCAACTACTCTTTAAATATTTTCTCATAAACTGTATGAGCACACCATAGCAACCACATAGGGTACCCTAGCAACCCTACAAACACATAAATAAGCCATATCTCAGCACCAGAACATCGTACAGGCATGGTTGTTGGCTTGTATGCAATCCTGTACCACACTCTAGCAACCGGGTGGTGAGTTTTGCCACTGCAAGCACCACTTCACATTTTCTTCTGGAAATGTACATTCTAGTTCAAATCTATTATTTTTCACAGTATTTTGAAGTGCCCGCGATAACAATATTGTGCATATTCATTACCGCATAACGGCACACGTCTAATACCGCAATATAAAGTAAAACAGGATGTTTAACGTGGATCAAAACAGGGATATGCGTTACCTGTGCAGGTGGGCTCTGCAGAGGATTGTTGTCCAGAATGATGCTCTGAAGGTGTCTGAGATTTCGGTAGCATACAGGGATTGTCGTTACCTTGTTACAGGAAAAATCAAGCCGGACCAATGGCAGCTCAGCCAACTCTGCAAATCAAATCAACACAGAAATGACACAACACATCTATTAGAAAACATCACTCATTTCGTACAGGTGCAGGTGCCTGCGTTTCTGACCAGGAGGCAGGCGAACGAGGTGGTTTCTGCGGATGTTGAGGTCACGAAGAACTTCCAGCTGACCGATCTGTGGAGGAAGAGTCTGAATCTCATTACAGCTGACGTCCTTGAAGAGTGAGAGAGAGAGACAGAGTAATGTGCATGAGTGAGAAAAGATGTGAAGATAAACTACAGAGTTTAAGAGAGAACTGTTCCACACACCAGTTCAGTGAGCTGTCTGAGTTTGCCCAGATCCTCCGGCAGTGATACCAGCTTGTTATTGCAGGCGATCAGAACTTTGAGCGGCAGTCGGCACAAATGAGCGGGGAGAGTGGACAACTGATTCCGACTGCAGGGAGAAAATGAGAATCATGGGAATTAAAACCTGTAGGGCCCAAAAACTAGATATAAGAAAATGTCAGTGAAACCTTCCTGTGAATGTCAGCGACACCAATGTCTGGTTGCTAGAGTTCTAATTAAAACTACAAACATTTTTAATGGTTTTAGTTTTAATGGTTTTAGTTTTATCACATTATGTAAGAGATAACTGGAAAAAAAATCATCATTATTCATCATTAACTCACTCTCATTCCATACCTTTAGATAAACATGTTTTGTTGCACTTTTGATGTGTTGATTCTTTAGATAAACACATCAAAAGTGCAACAAAATTACTAATATGTTAAAATATAAAAATATAAAAGTAAAAAAATCAAAGGTGATTTAAAATATGAGCATACTATAACAGTATATAACTAATCCGGTAATAAGTGGTTGCTAGGTGGTTTCTTACTCAAAAGTCAAAAAAGCCCACATCTCTATGTCTCTATATGGACTTCAATGCAAGTTAGTGGGATTTTTTTTCTTTCTTCCCCATCTTTCAGGCGAATTTCATGAGTCAGATCGCTTAAAGTAACAACACACCTCACAATCCTCCAAAAAGCCAAACTATATGAAGTGCAATTACGTCTGAAACACAAGCAGTGCATGACTAGCTGAAACAGAATAGAAATAGTTGTAGATTGTTCAAACACTTAACCTTAAGTGTAAGCAATAGTAATAGTGATGCTTGCCTTAGCAAACACTTCTACTTAAAGGGATACTCCACTTTTTTGGAAATAGGCTCATTTTACAACTCCCTCAGAGTTAAACAGTTGAGTTTTACCGTTTTTGAATCCATTCAGCCGATTTTCTGATATTAAAGAAGAATATCAGTAACCAGACAGTTTCTGGTCTCATTGACTACCATAGTAGGAAAAAAATATACAATGGAAGTCTATGAGACCACAAACTGTCTGGTTAATAATAATGAAATAATAATTCATTACATTTATATAGCGCTTTTCTCGGCACTCAAAGCGCATTACATAGAGGGGGGGAATCTCCTCAACTACCACCAGTGTGCAGCATCCACCTGGATGATGCGACGGCAGCCATAGTGCGCCAGAACGCTCACCACACACCAGCTTACTGGTGGAGAGGAGACAGTGATGAAGCCAATTGGTATATATGGGGATGATTAGGAGGCCATGATGGACAGAGGCCACTGGGCAAATTTGGTCAGGATGCCGGGGTTACACCCCTATTCTTTCGAAAGACATACTGGGATTTTTAATGACCACAGAGAGTCAGGACCTCGGTTTAATGTCTCATCCGAAGGACGGTGCTCTTTGACAGTATAGTGTCCCCATTACTATACTGGGGCATTAGAACCCACACAGACCACAGGGTGAGCACCCCCTGCTGGCCTCTCTAACACCTCTTCCAGCAGCAACCTGGCTTTCTCAGAAGGTCTCCCATCTAGGTACTAACTAGGGCAGCACGATTAATCGCACGATGTTGTTATGCGCACCCAGGTGAAAAAGACGTCCAATTAAGTGTATTAAAAATGTACTTAAATATGTTTTTAGTACAATACAAATATAATGTAATGCATTTTTAATACACTTAATTGGACGTCTTTTTCACCTGGGCATCTAATCAATAAAGCCGGTTCCTTGATTAGTAGTAAATCACCTTCACCTGCTTTCAGATGGCGCGGCATTTACTACAACGAGCCGTAGATCACTGACAAGCTGAGCCAAATCACATTAAATATCGTTGCCGATTTGTCCTCGATTTTAACTCGATTTGGCTCAGCTTGTCAGTGATCTACGGCTCGTTGTAGTAAATGCCGCTCCATCTGAAAGCAGGTGAAGGTGATTTACTACTAATCAAGGAACCGGCTTTACTGATTAGATGCGCATAACAACATCGTGCGATTAATCGTGCAGCCCTAGTACTAACCAGGCTCAGCCCTGCTTAGCTTCAGTGGGAAACCAGTCTTGGGCCACAGGGTGATATGGCTGCTGTCTGGTTACTGATATTCGTCTAAATATCAGAAAATCGACTGAATACATTCGAAAACGGTTAACCCTCAACTGCTTAACTCGGGGGAAGTGGTAAAATGAGCCTATTTTCAAAAAAAGTTGAGTATCCCTTTAACACTTGCTGTGCACCAACTGTGAGTAAAATATGGTTTTCGTGAGTTAAGTAAATTACAATGAATTCCTTGTTAGATGGTCGGAAGCTTTATTTTAGAATTGCAAAATAATGCATGGTTGAAAATCTCAGAATCTTCTCAAATCATAAATTTATAAGAACAAATGAATTGGATTTTTTGACACAAACAAATCAAATTAAAGAGATACAAACAAAAGTTGTGTGCGTCTTTGCATGTTTAGCTTGTGGTAACACACCGCTAGCATTTAGCTGTTGTATCAAACATTTAAAACTGTTCAATATCAATGATATACAAAATTGAGTATGTTATAAATGTGGTGTCTACGGATTTGACCTGATATTTAGGTAGGTGAGGGACTGTAGGTTGATCAGACTCTCTGGTACTGAGCGAAGGCAGTTCTGGTACAGGTTCAAATTCTCCAGTGACACAAACATGCACACCTCCACCGGCAGCTCCGTCAACCGGTTTCGTGACAGATCTGTGGGGAGATGGTGGATAGATAGCAGAGAGAAAGACAAAAAGACAATAAGAAACGGATGTCTGGCAGGAGACGAGCTGCACACCTGTCTTTGGTTTCGCTCATCTAAAAGAGTGTTTGACGAGCTTTTGGCTCATTCCTGGACCATTGTGCTGGAAACAAGTCTCTGAAAACCATCTAACTTCTGCTCTATTCTGCTTCAAGTTAATGAAAATACACTATTATATTAGTATTAGCCCACATGTTTTTATTTATTTATTACCACTATTAATATGAATTGGCCAGTATTGGAAGGAAGACATTTTAAGGCAAATTACCTTAAGCTACAATTGCAAATCGCAACATCTGAAACGAAATGTAGCCTACATTTCCACCTATTTATGTAATAGGTCATACAATACATCATATATATATATATATATATATATATATATATATATATATATATATATGGAAATTTCTATTGCACCCTTATTAGGGCTGCACGATATTGAAAAAAAAAATGAGATAAATGGTTAAATAATGTGATAATGCGATATTTGATCTGCAATATGATAATGTTTTCAGTGTGTGAAATACATTTCTAATATATTTAAAAGTTGAAAATAAATGATATAAACATCACATGTTACACATTCTTCATTTCACACATCATTTTAATGTCAGTATAAACCAGTGGGGTTAGGGTTTCAAGTAGGCCTATATTAGATTTATTTTCCAACAGAAATTTAATGAACAAATGTAAAATAAATAATACACTGCCTTAGTCTACACAGTATGAATTACATATTGATTTTTATTAAACTTAGAAAAGTTATTCAGGCAAAAGCAGTGAGTGATTTTCTTTTTGTCTATTGTTGTTTGATTAACATTTAAAGCCAAACTTTGTAATTTTTTAACCCATTCAGATGGTACATCGACTTACAATAGGTTGAATGACACCTCTGCCGTAGCCTGAAGGTGTCTGTATTGCTTTTACTAGCACTTTGTAACTTCGGGTTTCGGGTAGGAACCTGAGCACAAAAAGAACTACAAAATTCGACCGCTTTACAGCATACGTCACTTCCCCCACCACCCACAACTTCCTCAGATTCTGACGTTAGTGCTCAACTCGCGTTCCATTGCCATCTGTATGTTTTCGTCATGGCCGAACAACAACTACATGGAAGAAGGCAACGGTTTTATCAGAGGAAACTAAAAAAGAAAAGGGGAGAGTGACAAATTAAAAGCCAGGACGAGGATTAACATTGGTCCAGCTTTCGCTTCACTCACTGGCGTGAGCGGAAGGGTGCTCGACCGATGCAGACGCTTGCCTGCAAACAAATGCTGTTTCCAAGGTAACCCAGATAAATTCATATAGGCAGTGTAGTATTTTCTGGTATTCCGGCCACAGCCGATAGTGTTAAGAGTGTAATAAAATGCCCACAGCCTAGTGTTTTACACAAACAAAGCCCGCCTCAGTGCAGGGCTCGCACAAATAAAATCGACTCATATCAAATGTAACGTTACATTAAATGTAGTGAACGTGCCCACGACTCAGTAGTACCCACAAACACTAAAGTTACACACCACATGTCCCACGGTTTCTGTAAAATAAACCAACACCCATATACAGTCAGCTCAGGCAGACGGTGTTTTCAGTGCAGTGAATCCCGCTGAGTCCCTCTGTCCCGCGCCAACATTCACTCACAGACATGAGAAGCCCCACGGGGTTCATCCAACTCGCTCTCTCTCAGCAGACTGCAATAAGGGAATCGAGCGCGGCAAGGGTGCCCGCCTCAAACGCTGCAAGCACAAACAATTTAAAGACATGGGAGGGTGACCGGTTGACTGTTTGTTGACTTTAATTTGCGACAGTGCTGCGGAGCTTGTGGCCTCTAGGGACGCTAGACGTGAAAGTTACAGGTCGAGCGCCTCTAGTGGCCAAAACTTCCGCAGTGTGGCTTTAAGCACACAGACAGAATCAGGTTTATTAGGCTGCTCACTTTTTTTTCCTAGGTCACTTTAAGAGCTGAACGGATTCGATATATATGTTACATGTCTGCTTTCTTTCTTAACTGTTTAGTCCACTTATGAAATAACTGTGTTTACATACTCTTGACATTTTGACATAATTCTGTGTGTATTTGGTCATATAGCCTAAGCTGTGGAAGAAAACTGAAATGGGGATTACTTGCTGTCCGAGAGGCAGCTTCCTGTGTGCGAGAATACTTTGCTTATTGCACTCAATAGGGGATTATCACGCTTCCGGGTTTCATGGACGGGATTTGTCAACTTTGTGCATGTCCACTTCCGACGCAGATCAACGATGGCCGAAACGAAGGCTAGATGTCACTGATCTATTCCACTTTGTAAATCGAACCAACAGCGCCAACTAGGGCTGCACAATTAATCGAATTTGTAATCGCGATTACAATTATGGATGCCACAATTATGTAATCGTTCAAAGGCACAATTACAAAAAGTCCACTTACATTATTCTGTGTGCTTAAATGTGTTTTTTACAGCTTATCTTAAGGTTTTTTTCCCTGTTGTTTTAATTTTAGTTAGTGTAACATTATAATTAGCATTAAAGCAACACTGTCTAACATTGTTTACTTAAAATAATGTTTCCAAAATCTTATCAGTGGTTTATCAAGTCGTAACAGGGTGAAAGGCACTTCTGCCGTCGCCTGACGGGGTCTGTCTCACTTTTACTGGTGCTATGTAACTTCGGAGTTGGGGTAGGAACCCGACCACAAAAAAAACTACAATATTCGACTGCTTTACATCAAGCACTACAATAGTCATTATTTTGTTTTTCTTCGTTTCTGATGTCGCAATACATCATCCTTTCATGAAATCATGTAACATACTCTACCTTGTCTGTGGACATCGTTCATTCTAAAGCCGGTGCTGAATAAACAGCGAGCGTGCGTGCGACGGTAGGCTAAATTATTTACGACAGCGACAATAGACAATTTCGTTTCCAACTAGTAGGGTGACCGAAGAGGAAAAGTTACTTGGTGTTACTTTTAACCATAGAAAAGCATTGAAAGTTTTTCAGGAGGAGTTTTCAGCCGTTTTATTTTGATAACAATTTGCCTGCAGTCACTTCGTACAATGGCATAAAGCTGTTCAAAACATCATTCAATGTAAATTGTGATAATCGTAATTAATAATCGCAATTATAAATTCAAGGCAATAATCGACAATTATGATTTTTTGTCATAATCGTGCAGCCCTAGCGCCAACCCTACTTAAGTTTTCAAGGATTCCAGACTGAATTGAGTATAATGAGGAAGTGGATTAAATCGGTTCGCAGGGATGAAAGTCCAAACTTTAAAATACAAGGTAGCACATTTGTTTGTTCAGGTGAAATACTGCATTATAATGGTTGTATTGGCCATTTACATGTATTTTAACAGGTAAAAAGTAGTAGGTGAGTTATAATCAGTCAGATTTAATCCTCATGAATATAATTGACTAATTTCAGGGCAAAAATAACCTTTCAATCAATATGTAGAGGCTTCAATCACTTTTTGGCAGGTGAAATAGTACTGCATTTTGGTTGTATTGGCCCCTTACAGGTATTTTAATAAGTAAAAAGTAGTAGGTAGGTGAGTTATAATCAGTCAGATTTAACCCTCATGAATATTATCAAACTAATTTCAGGGCAGGAATAACCTTTTAATTAATAAGTAGATGCTTTAATCACTTTTTCATGGTTGTATTGGCCCTTTACAGATATTTTAATAAGTGAAAAGTACTGGGTGAGTGATGTTTATTTGCACGTTATGTCTGTTTGATCCACATAAAAGCAACTGCATTCGTAAAGAGAATCGGCGCTACATATTTAACACGCTGCACGCGCTCCCAGCCATCAATTTTCGGTGGACCATCACTTTTCGGCACAACATGAAACTTTAGTGAATCAGACTAATTTACCAGGGATGCCATATAAATAAACCTATTGTAGTCCGTCATCAGTTCACCAGAGTGATCGGTGATTCAACAGAAGTGGCAGTGCGCAAAGATCACTGAATGCGGAAGTACTACGTGTCAGCGTGACAATCCCCTATAAACATTGCAAGCATGTCACATGTAACAGTCCTGTATCTGTCCAGTCTAAAACTTTGACTTTTTGTAATTTTATGGAGAAATAAAAAAAAAAATGCTGTTATCGCAAGTCATTGCGATATGTATTGTACATATGCAATATTTCGATAGTTTCTATATACCGTGCAGCCCTAACACTTATTATCCAGGTCTGTTCAATCATCATCAGGAAGCAGCCAGCAAGTCACTGACCCTCAGTCATTTCATTCAGTCAGACTTTAAACCCAGAGGACAAACACTCGCAAACACTTATGAGTAAGACCCCATGACCACCAAAAATAGCTGCCAGACTAAAAGCGAGATAAGTGTCCATTTTTCTGTTCTGGCACACATGAAAGAGGCTAGTATCCTTACTGGAGCTCAAACACTCGTTTCAACATCAGACGGCCCTAATAACAGCAAAGCATAGAGAAAGACGTCAGACAGCATAGAGTAAGACGTCAGACAGGAGATGCTGAATAGTTTAAGAACATTTACTGTAGCACACGGCAGCATTTGTGGCATTTTTCAATTTTAGTTATGGTTATTGTTAAAATATTCAGATCTGATTTGGTTTAATCCTTTTATATATGCTATATACTATATATAAACTCAGGTTTGGAACAACTTATTTGAGGGTGAGTAAGTGATGCCAAACATTTAAATTTTTGGGTGAACTATCCCTTTATGAAATCATTTTAGAACAAATGCATAAAAATTTGGGGTGGGAATCTCTAGGTACGGTAAACCGTACCTAGAGATTCCCACCCCAAATTTTTATACATTTGTACCTAAGGATTCGATTCGATACAATTCAGAAGGCTGGGATGCGATGCTAAAACGAATATCGATGCATTTATTTTGTGTGTGTGGTACTTTTAACGCAACGTATTTATAATGACCCATAAAGAATTTACTAAATGCGAGTGATTTGGTGAAGTTAATAATTGTAATGTTACAGCGGCATGTCCGAACATTGCAAAAAACCAACAGGAAAAGAAATGTGTGCCTGTATCCATACTTGTAGTAAATGAATGCAAACTTCAGCATCTACTGAATATATCTAGCATTCAATAATAGACTTCTAACCAACATCCTCCTGTTACGTGTAATGAGCAATATAATCCTTCAGACAAAAAATAAACAAACATTGTGCTGTAGAAAAAAATCACAAACAGCTTTCATACAAAAATATAGAATTATGTACCAGCAGCTTTCATACAAAAATAATGCTTGAGGACTTCAGCATATTCTGAATAATTAGTAACATAAAAAGCAGCTCTTGTACACAAATAAATAATAAAGAAGTGTCTAAGACTTAGGCTATGACTTCAAATTGTTGCTGTATACCACAATCAAAAACAGCTTAGAAAAGTAAATGAACGTCTTAACATACATATAACAGACCTGTTTACAGCATATTGATGTGAAAACAAAACAATACAGAAAGCAGCTCTCATACAAAAATAGAAAAAAGGCCACACTGAAATTATGCCTCAGCCATCATGCTTCTCTGTTATGTCCGGGCGCTGCACTTCAAATTACATTAGAAAAAAAGAAGAAAACAATTTTTTTTTTTTTTTGAAATTTTTATTTTTTATTTTTATGAATCGATTCAGAATAGTCCACTTTAGCATCGTGATGCATCTCTCGAATCGATTTTTCCCCCACCCCTAATACAAATCAACATGTATCAAGGACAAATAGATTGAGACAGGTAACAGGTTTCCAAATCATATTATGTGTGTCTGTGAGCTCTGTTCTGGCAGGACAGTGTTTTTGTCACACATAATCACTAATCAGTGGAATCAGGGCTTTGTATTCATGGTCAATGTGTAGATCTTTGACCTGCAAATGGAGGTGTGTGGATGTATTGATGGTTTTTCAATCCACACTGGATCTATATTTGTAACTGTGCAGCTGTGCAGAGATCCGGGATGGGGAAGACAGGAAGTGCTGCTGACTGTAATGTCTGCTTCCTACACGGAGTGCTACCTAAAACCAGCATGCTCTCACACACACACACACACACGCCAATTTTCCACCGTCGGTGCGAACGGTTTTCAATGCGTAACAGTTCCATGCCGATCCGGGCCAGCTGGTACGGTTACGGTTTCCACTGTGGGGCAGATAACGGCTGCGCTTTGGAATGTAACATGTTGCACAATGGTTTACTGATGTAAATAGCAACCGCATAATGGAGAATGATCAGATATTGCTTTGAATTTTTTTATTACTTTGTGTAAGTCACTCAAATAATGTGCTTAACCAGCAGCTACAGCGAAACAGGTAGCCAGGCAACATACAGCCCTGACAGCACAAGTACATCTCAGAGACGTCTATATGATGTTTGCATTTACAACTGGAAGATCTAATTTAAGTATTTGCTCATCTGCAAAACGTCTCTAGAAAGTTTCCTGTAAGATGACACATAAAAGACATTTGGAAGATGTCATTAAGATGTTTAAAACTGCTTTCTCTAAGATGTTTATCAGATGTTTTTACACAGCAGATTAACAGATCTTTAGCAGCCATTTTTAAGGGGTGGTAGATTCCAGTTTCACTTTTTTGATTTTAAATAGTGTGTAATGTTGCTGATGGTGCATTAACAGTATCTGCAAAGTTCCAGCGCTGAAAGTTCAATGTAAGCAGAGATATCGTCTTTTAAAAACCAGGAAGTGTAAACGCCTACAAAAACGACTCGATTGGGACTACAACGGGTTATGGTACGTCACTAACCCGCACATTTGCATCAACCACTCCCTTCGGAATATGCAGGAAATGGCATGTGCATATTTCTGCAGCACGTCGAGTGAGTTGTGTTCACGCAGCTGTCAGGTCTTCTGTGTTTCAAGCTTCCCACGGAATGCTACTTCATCAACAATGGATACAATTTATGTTTGATTATGTTCCTGAAAGTGACGATCGTAATCTAGCTCTCTGTGCTGCGAAATTTACGGAAGACAGCTTCTATAATCTCCACGAGATCAATACAGCAAGAAACTGTTAATAAACAATGAAGCTGATCCAACTTTAAAACCAGAGGCAGCAGTTGTTGGACCACAACCAGTAAGTAGGCTAAGACTTAATCGTTTTAAATGTATTTGCATGTATAATTCCAGACGTAACGTTAGCCTGTGTTTTATTTATGTTTTATTTTTTCAAAATGCCAGCGATGGCTTTCTAGCCACTAGGCTACTAGTTATGCTAGTATTTTGTGTCTACGACAAACGCGTACAAACATTATATGGACCTGGATTTTGTATAAGTACTAATGTTTTAAACGTATTTTTCATGTATATATGCTTTATGACGTTATTTTCGATTTGATCAAGAACGTAAACTTGCCACCGCTGTTTGTGCTTAACATTAGTAGCCAGTCAGTTGCTCAGTTGCTATCGTTGCCAGTCAGATGCTATTGTGTAAAACAAACGTGAATATGGTTAAAAAATATGTCAACTTATCATTCAGAAACGTTTAGTAAGAGCCGTGTGTGGTGTGGTTCTGTTTGACTCGCTTCATCGCGGCTTTCTCGGTCTGATTCTGCCTCACTGATACTGCAGCTCGACACCATTATTTACATCTGGACCGGAGCTGGCGTTTCCCCGTAAGGTAATAGGCGTTAACCTTCCGGACAACGTGAGCCACAGTTTAGCCAATCACAACACACCCGCCCAAACGAACCAATCTGAGCCCACGACGTGTTTCTGAGGGAGTGTTTTCATAGAATCAGGAAGTAAACCGCTCGTTCAGGGGACAGAGGAGAGCGCGGCTGACGATAAAGGTGAAGTTTATGAAAAATAAGACTTTTTAAAAAAGAAAAACCACGAATACATGTTATATTGCACCCCATAAACACAATCATGCAAAGAAAAAGAGGACTAAACCACCCCTTTAAAAATGTACCAGTGCTATCTGGGAACTGAGAAGTGAGCAATCCCGAGTGACGACTTCACTTCACAGATTCTACCAGCACAGTTTGGGACGTTAGCCAACCGTGCTGAGAATTCCGGGCTGAGAACGGTTTATAATCGTGCCGTGTCATACCAGGCTCAAGTGGAAATACAACTGGAACCATTCTAAAAACAGTTTGGCCCAACGGTGGAAAAGCAGCTATACACTGGCATTATCCGCAGTTTGGATCCATTATGAAAAACTCAAAACATACAAGCACTTACACAATAAAGTGGGCAGATTATTCAGATGAGCACAAGCATCTAAAACCTAAGAGTGAAGAACATATACAGGTCATCTCTCACAGAAAAAAAGAAATTATATTTTGAATAAAAATAACAAACAAAAAACAGTTTAGGAGCAAAGAGTTTTGAGATTCATCCTTGGGTTTTAGACACTAATTCAATCCTTACAAATTCACTGTAGCAAACACCCACTAAACAAGCAAAGTCGGATCAGATTATATCAGGCCTAGACAGGATCCAAGACACTCGTCCTTAAGACTAAGAATTAATGATCTGTTTATACATGATGCTGATGCACTAATTCTGAAAACATCCAACATTATGCAACAACAGGGCTGAGATGAGCGAAGACAGAGTGATGAGCATTTACTCGTTTTTTCGTTTATATTTCCTTTATGAGTGTAACCGGACACAGAATTTCAGACTGACTCAGATATCCAGTTCACTTCACTTCCTCAATGCTTGTACACAACAGTCAGTTGGCCTCGAGGCAAGACAACAACAGAAACTCACTGGCTGCAATGTTCAATCCAGCATCTCCCTCAAAGGATTCCTGCGCCATTCCTTCTCAAATATCTCTTTCATATGTCTTTTCAAGAAAAACGCACTGCAAAATAGAGCCAGACAGATTTTATCGGCAGGCTGATATTATCGGCCAACCAAACTATCGGTATCGGCAGTTATAATGACTGATAAATGAATATTTCAAAAATAAAATAAAAACGGACGAAACACGCTTCAACCATGTCATGAGTGTTGGAGTTGTATAGTTTGTCTACCAGAGCGCACTTTACACTGTCCCTGTTGGCTCGTGTATAACGCGACTGCAACCTGCTGATCCAGCCAGAGTCGGGCAGAGAGAACCAGTTATCCGCGAGTGAGATAATCGGTGAAGTGTGTTTATGGTGAATTGGTCACGAGACATACGATGCTTGAATAACAATTAAAAGAACATCTTAACTCAAATAAGCATGACAAAATTTGTGACTATCATGTCCAGTTTTGCTGCCGTTAAATAAGCCGAGAGTGAAGCGGAATTAGCTAGAAATAGTTATGTTACGTTGTTACAGTGTAGTTGACTGACTGCCCTTTTAACTTTTGACAATGTGACTGAAGTATTTCTTTAAAGGAGAACTCCGGCGAACAATAAACCTTTGTTCTAATAAAACATCGGAACCTCGTCAATCGTTCCCTGAGGATTGTTTTCATGATAATCGAATGTAAAGAGTTTTATCTCTAAAAACTGTTTAGCGTATAATGCTAGTACTGGGGGCACTGACCAACTTAAACGAAATCGCTAGTTTATACCACTAACAAGGCTCAAAATAGCCCCGCATTAACGCAGTAACATAACAAGGCTCCATACATGCAAAACGAAGCATTGACAACTTTGTAAGTGTACAGACCGTTTAATAAGAACATAAGTTATGAAGACCGTTTACTTCGTGTATACATTCAGAAGCCATCTTAGGAAATAGTCTCGATAAGTCGATCCCCGAACGTCGTGATGAGTGAGCTGAACTGTATGAAGTTCAACGAACTTCTGAACTGTATGAACGACGTTCGGGGATCGACTTATCGAGACTATTTCCTAAGATGGCTTCTGAATGTCTACACGAAGTAAACAGTCTTTATAACTTAAGTTCTTAATAAACGGTCTGTACACTTACAAAGTTGTCAATGCTTCGTTTTGCATGTATGGAGCCTTGTTATGTTACTGCGTTAATGCGGGGCTATTTTGAGCCTTGTTAGTGGTATAAACTAGCGATTTCATTTTAGTTGGTCAATGCCCCCAGTGCTAGCATTATACGCTAAACAGTTTTTAGAGATAAAACTCTTTACATTCGATTATCATGAAAACAATCCTCAGAGAAAGATTAACGAGGTACCGATGTTTTATTAGACCAAAGGTTCATTGTTCGCCGGAGTTCTCCTTTAATAGCACGTGACAGTTATAGCAATGAGACGTATCATCTCTCCTTGGCCTGTTATATTGAAAATGTATGTTTTACAATTTGCAGTATGATGTTATCCATTGCTAAATTATGGCTCATCATAGACTAGCTAACCACAAAGCTAGCCACAGTCTGTTCTGTTGTGACAAAAAAGAAACAAGCTTCTTTTTAAAATGCATTTTCATATTATTTTAGCTAAAACTCATAAATAACTACAAATAACTAATGTTAGGGAAATCTGTTAATGTTTTGTTGCGTGTAAAAAAAAAATTTATATATATATATAGGCCGATATATAGGAATATAGGATTTTAAAACCAATAAATATTTGTATCGGTATCGGCCTTCAAAATCCTTTATCGGTTGGGCTCTACTACAAAATAACTCACCAAATACAAGCAATATACTCCTAGTCTAAAATAAATAACTAACATATCCAAGCCAAAAATATATATACAGCTATTGATGCTAAGATGATTCAAAATGTTCAATACAAGAAGTAAAATACATTAAAAATCTAGTTAAAAACAATCAAGGTATGTTTTAGGGAAGTGCACAAGTACTATAGTACTCTGATGTGACAGCGAAGATCGATCATGAAAGGATAACTGGGCATTTTATGGGTTACAGAGAGATCTGATTGGTTGGTGTTAGGACAGCACCGGCACACCTACTCACTGTCAGAGAACGGATTTACATTTCCATTGAGCCTGTGTCTGCCGTTTTTTGTTCAAATCAATGCGAAAATCATTCCAAATGTTTGTTGTAAATTCTAACCAAATGGAAAATAAGCTACAGTGACTTTTAAAAACCTCTACACTTCAGATGATAAAGTAGCTTATATGTAGAACAGTTTATGGGGCAGATTAAAATACCTACAATTTTTCATTCTGACTAATCCTTTTCATAAAAATGACAACTGACAACAAAGCACTAAAAAAGCACTCCTTGTTTTTTCCATCTCTGTGATTTGTTTGAGAACAGATCGCAGGAGTCACACTAGTGTGTTTAAGTGGCCGCCATATTGTATGCAAGAGGTTGGCTGCAATGAACTTCACATGCCTGCTTATATAAGGCCAAGAGCTCCTGTTCAAAAACAAAGCGTGGCGTGGGAAAGTGTGTAATTGCAATGTCTCCAACATTTTCAATGCTACAATCGCAAATCTGACATTACCACAGTCCGCAGCACTTTGTGAGTGCTAGCGTTTTACTAACCGCTGTGTGTGTGACTTGGATGGGTGAAATGCAGAGCACAAATTCCGAGTATGGGACACCATACTTGGCTAAACGTCACGACTCATTTCACACGTCAAAGACAATGCAAAATCATTTCTAATCACTTAGAAACTCTAAAATGCAAATAGGGCACAAACATGTTCTTGACAGGATTAGTGAGATTCAAGATCTAATTTAAACGTTTATGTTTGTCAATTAAACTCAATGTGGTTTCATTTCATTAAAACTCTTTTTAAGGAGTTAATTAACCAAATAGCCAAAATAACCAAATAAATCCTAAAGGAGTTGAAACTAGGGATGGGTATTTTTGAAAAAATATTGTATTCAAATATTAGGCCTCATAAAAATTTAATAGCCTATTTGTTTATTTAAATGACGTTTAACAAGCAAGACGTTATTTTTCTTTCCTCATTCGACTGATGTTTTGATTTCATGTGATTTCTATGGTCATTTCTATGAACAGAAAGCTCGCCAACTAAATCTAAAATATCTTAAACTGTGTTCCGAAGATGAACGGAGGTCTTACGGGCTTGGAACGACATGAGGGTGAGTCATTAATGACATAATTTTCATTTTTGGGTGAACTAACCCTTTAATTAAATTTGATCAAAGTAATTCCATTTTGTGAGATAATTTAGACCAGGTTTTTATCCAAGTAATTCCAAACTTCGCAAGGCAGACGACATTGTGATCAAATACAATAGACTTGTTAAACACGCTGCAAAGCACCACCCAGTGCATTCAATTATAACTGTGAGCTAGTGCCTCGGATTTATCATGGATTCACAGCATTTACGGCAGCAACGTATAACATTTAAATACAAGGGGAGTAACGATATTCGAACTGAACTGAAAAACCACGATACAGAACTCACGATTAGAATCGCGACACTGTCATTGTGTACCGAACACGTCCCGCCCCGCCCCCTGCTACCCTGGTCCCACCCTGCCCGGCTCAATGGAGCTCATGTCTTATGTGTACAGTACACAACGAAATCAGTTTTGCAACATAACCACCATTAACACAAAAGCAAGTTTTGTTACTTTTGATAATAAGCAAGGTGTAATCTTTCAAATTCTGTCTATTTGATCACGAAATTCAAACAATAAATGGGGTTTTGACACTCTTTGATGTGGCGTGACAGATCACTGTAGGCCTACTAGGCTCCTCATTTCAAGCGGCAGCGCAGCGTGCGAGTAAACGCGATCATCTCTTCCTCAGTTACAGACATGAAGGTATGTTGAAAGATGCAGTATACTTACTGAAAGGCATCATAACTCATGTAATCGCTCAATCAGTGTTTCAGCAGCGGAAAGACGTCAATAAAAAAAAGCATAGCTTGTCACTAGCATTATATTTACCTCAACAGGCAAGTGATTCTGTGTCCACAACTTTGGTTCCTATAAATGAACTCTTGCACTAAATAAATGCACTATGTTAACTTAGCTTATATTATATTTTACTTAACCTGTTAATGATATCTTGATTATTTAAATGTAAGTTTAAAATATCTTTCATGAAAATGACAACAGTGTGTAAATTATTATATTTCAATAACAAATTAGAGTAAAAACCCAAGTTAATGCAAAAACTGCCTTATGTTCAGTTGACATGTTTTCATACAATGTGCTGTGTGTTTATTATATCTAAAAAATAAAAAGCATCTGAATTTAGGTTAAAAGTCTAGGCTACAACCTTTAATGTTATAGTAATGTGCGGCTCCCTATAGTTTACTGCATTAGCAGAAACATTTTTCTTGTGAAATGTTTAATTGTAATTGAATTAATTTAAAGACAAATACATTTTTTTCATTAAACCACTGTTACCTTAAAAATAAACCATTTTAGCTTTCTAAACCAAACTGAATCGTACCGAACCGTCAAAAACGTGGGAAAACCGAACTGTCAGTTTTGTGTATCGTTATACCCCTATTAAATACCCTAGTATTTTTATTTTTCTATAATGATACAGATTGAATATTCCACTATTCGTGCACATCCCTAGTTGAAACCATAAAATAATCAATTAACATCATTGGAGTCTGGCAGGGAGAATAAGGGGGGATTTTCATCGTTAATGAGTTAACAACTCATGTGATTAAACACATAACTGTCATATAATTTTATAAATAGAACAACATAAAACTTACAATGAAATCTGCCTAGGCTGCAAGACCAAAATATTTAATCATCTTGAACGAAACTTTATCAATTAAATAGACCAGACAACAACAGCATCAACCACAAATGTATAAATGGGAGTATGAAGTTAATGAATCAGTCTGCAGGGACAATAGTGCTGTGGTTGTCGTTGAATTGACTGCGGTCCAGAAGGCCTTAAATCGCTCTGAGAGGGAGGACACCTGTTCTGAGCCTTCTAAGCTGAGGGAAAACAACGGTCCTTAGCAGGAGACTAATACATTTGGCACAGTTCACAGGACAACACCGCCAAAGCAATCAGACGAGGAAATATCTGAGGTCAAATATCACAAAAAGTCAGCAGACAGACACTTACAAACATTCTTAACAATAGCTTCGCTATGAATTATTCAATACAATCAGCCAACATCATTTTATTAATTTCTGCAGGTTTAGCGCATAAGGAGGGAAATTCCCACAAACATTTTGTTGGTTGAATGAGCAAATTAATCCACGCGCATTATCAGATCAAATCAGTCATTTGAAAACTTAAGAGACAACTGCACATACAGCGAAAGTGATTCAGCACTTCACATCAACACGTTTTGTACAAGTGTTACAGAATTGTCACTTCCCCAATCGGGCCATTGTTGTATCATTACTAAATATGTTAGTTGCTTTTGGTAGTACTCGCACTCTGTCTGAGACGATTTATGTGCGCTCATATCCGGAGAGCACACATAAAGCCTATGAAACAGCTTGTGAGTACCAAACCGAGTGCTTTTTTTGTGGCTTATTGCACCTTTAAACGGCCTGAACACAAAATTATGTCAAAATGCACGTCTTATCAATTATTAACATAAACACTAGGGGTGTAACGGTACATGTATTCGTATTGAATCGTTTCGGTTCAAGGCTTCCGGTTCGGTACGCATACAAACCGAACAATTGCTTGGACCATTTTTCCTGCCGGCAAAATTCGTGCTGACGCGGCCAACACATCGTTGCGCAACATCAAATGGCAAGCGTAATGAAAGCAGAACGAAACTGCGCTACTCGTTATGTGCTTCACGGATCGTTTATCAGTTCGGACCAGCAACATCTGTGCAGCGCGAGCCGATCTCCATCAAGCAACACTGTTACCACACAGCGCTAAGAGATCCGGTAAAGAAAACATTTGAATTCGCCACTGAGGTAATAACATTGGTCTAGTGAGATGCATTCACATTTCTCCGTTATTAACCGTAGATCTCTATTAGATCAAACAGCGCTGTCATGGAAACCAGGAGAAACGTGCCGTGAATGAACTAGTAATACTTTACATCCACAGATCCAACATTCACGATGGATTTAATATTATATTGTAACAGTAACTGGAACCAGTTTGGCTGGAATGGTGAAATGCTTTCAAGTACTTCACGCATCTTTTTCCAGCACTTCAAAATTCAAATATTATAGGAATAAATATATATTTAAATGTTATTTTTAATGTGATGACCAAAACATTATTTGTTCATCCTTCAAAGATGACCCCCATTTATAAACCTGAAAGTTTCAAGATCTAGGAAAACTCACACTTATTTAAAAATATTTTTTCTTTAAACAAATAGGAAATTTCTCTGGCATTTCTTTCTTTTTGCTGTATCGAAAACGTACCGAACCGTGACTTTAAAACCGAGGTACGTACTGAACCATGATTTTTGTGTACCGTTACACCCCTAATATATATTTATATATATATTTATATATATATATATATATAAATACTCACACATGCATGTATATTTAAGAAAAAATATTATTTATATATAAAATATTTATATTTTTATACAGTATACATGAAAATATTTCTTAAATATATACATGTGTGTGTATTTATATATATATAAAATAATTATACACAGAGCACCCACATACATTATTTAAACACAAACTTTTATTTTGGATACGATTAAAATCGTTTGACAGCCCTATTTTACAGTGTAGTCAAACAAAATATGTTTTTGTTATTTTTACTGACATAATTGATAAACCTCTCTCAGTCAGAATCAAACACCAATGTTAAACAGTTATTATCATCATAAAATGACCTTGCTAAAAAAAAGAACCATAAACTATCTGGCAGAAACAAAGCCATGGCGCTCACAATCTGTCATTTTCAAACCATAACAAACTCGCAGCAAAGCAGCAGAATTATTTTTGGGGCTCCAGAACCAAAAGCTTTCCTTTTTTCCCCTGTTCATACAGTCTACATTTTTGTGAACTGCCTTTGGATGAGAACGAAATCAGAGATATCTGTGTGGATCCCAGCATGCACTGCACAGACGATCAATATTGACACAGACAGGAGATACCCTGTGTGCTCAGCATCAGCACTGCAGTCTTGACCAAGTCTTATTTTCAGACCGTTCAACACAATAAGAGGAGGCTAACCAAGGTAACACTTACCATAGCACTTGATGCGAAGACAGATATTATTTTATAACTAGACCTAGGGTTTGTTAATTATGAGAAGTAATTAAAGTGATATCCTACCTGCTGCATTAAGAAGCATCACTTATTCCCTACAACATTAGGCATAAAGATGCTATTGTGGATTGTGTCTAACTCTAAATACAATGCAATTAGCTCTTTCATGCACAGTCAAACTACAATAATGCACAAACAATGTTTCCACAATCTTCTATTGGCAATGGCAATTTGAGATGCTATATATCATGCAGTAAACAATAATAATACAAATTAAACCTTCAAAAATCTGCAAATTGTCCAAAACACTAAAAGTATAGCCTAATAATGAGTAATGAACTTATCTGCATGTAACTAACATAGCCATCTTGTAGACATTTAAGCATTAACATATAAGCACTTGTAATGTTCAGCGGTCCTGAAAACCCAGACAGATGTACAGCCTGCTCGGTTACGTGCTTAGGAGACGGGACTCATTTCAAGAGGTATGATTCTTCTTACACTGAAAAAAGTGAACAAGGCATGTCATTACTCTAAAGAAGTTTTTATACTTGATGTAACACAAAACAATTAGTTTTCTATCCAGTCATCAGTTTAATGTAAAATGTTTCGTTGATTTAAATTAAAAGTAAGTCTTGTTAGTGTAAAGTAAATACATTTCTTTAACTTAAAGTAAAAATATTGCTTTCCGTTGTCACGTGACTTCTAACGTCATCCGTGGTCGTGCGTGAGACGTTCAGCTTTCCGCCATCTTGTTAAACCGCATGGAAGAAGAACTCAACGTGGGAAAACGGGAAGCAAGAAAATTGGTAAGTAATTTTAAACATATGTTTGGGCGTGTTATAAACATAATATATCAGGGCTTGACATTAACACCCGCCATTCGCGTGTGGGTTTCAGCTGTGGTGTGTAACAAAGTAAAGGGGGTCGCACACCGGACGCGTCGCGTCGCGTCGCGTCTAGGACAACTCACGCGCACTTTCTCATAAGTGTATGGCCAGCAATATTGTAATGTTTAATGACAGGAAATGAAGATAATGTTGTTATTATTGTACTGCACAATTAAATACAATCGCTGCTGAGTCTGCAATCTGAAAACTTTACCTCAGAGCATCCGTTAACTTAATGAATTGAGAATCTCACCTGAAAAATCCAATAACATTCAGTTAACGGATGCTCTGAGGTAAAGTTTTCAGATTGCAGACTTAGCAGCGATTGTATTTAATTGTGCAGTACAATAATAACATAGAACAGACATTATCTTCATTTCCTGTCATTAAACATTACAATATTGCTGGCCATACACTGTGTGACCCCCTTAACGTTACTCCCGCTATCACTTTGGTGGGTTGAGTCTTTTCAAAAGACATCTCTTATACGATAATCGCGTTGTGCATTAGAACAACAAACACACGCGATTCTTTTGAGTTTATGAATGCAATTTCTAATAATCAAAAGTTGTTCAGATTAGTCTCTGTTTCAACAAGAGGAGGTAAAAGCATTTATTTGTAAAGAAAAAATTTAAAATGTGACTAATCATGAATTTACCATAGTTTTTATAATTGTATTTTAATATGTAATATTTTTGAAAATGTCTCGGATGCCCTAATTATAACTTTTGTTGTTTAATGCTTTGTGTGTCTATGTATTTTTACAACTAATTCTGAAAGTAAAATCACTTTTTTCTGTTTCTCTTTCTTGTAGATTAATGCCGAATTTTTGGCCTCTTTGGACAGACAGAGCTCTCAGCTTCTCCAGGTTATCAGGAGCAAAGGTGGACTCCTTCGTGAAAAACTAAGGGTACTATAAAAGTTATGGATCAGATATTGGTTGCATGTGAACAAAATTGCTTGTGGCAATCAATTTAGTAGTGTTTTGGTCTAATAAAAATAATACATTTTGAACATTTTGTAGAGTCCGGACATAGATGTCAGAAGAGAGTGCCTGCTGAAGTGCCTGATCATGTACCTTGGTGAAGATGCAAGCTGTCTGATCAAAGAATACCAGGTAAGGTATACAAATTGCTGAAATTTTGTCCAACCATGTTTCCCTTAAAGTTATATTTCACTACCAAGTCAATATTAGGTAGTGACATATCGCTCAAAAGTAATTGTTATCATTTACACATCGGCCTGTGTGACTTTCCACCACAGAATACAAAAGAATGTTTTGAAGAATGTTTAAGGAGTAGTTCACTTTAAAAAAAAGTTTTGCTGATAATTTCCTCACCCCCCATGTCATCCAAGATGTCCATGTCTTTCTTTCTTCAGTCGAAAAGAAATTAAGTTTTTTGATGAAAACATTCCAGGATTTTTCTCCATATAATGGACTTCAATGGGGTCCAAACGGTTCAAGGTCCAAAAGACAGTTTAAATTTTCTGTTCTGTGATACGTGTTCATGACATCACGTAATACACAATTACGTTGAAACGAACGTGCATCACAGAGCAAGGAGAGCATTGGTGCTTATAAAACTTTAATTATTATAATAAAACATTATTAATAATAAAACGTGATTTTTTTAAATGCCCGATTGTTTTGCTAGATAAGACCCTTATTCATCGTTTGGTGTCGTTTAAAGCCCTTTGAACAGTTTGCACTGAAACGGTCATTTGGACCTTGAACCGTTTGGTTCCCATTGAAGTCCATTATATGGAGAAAAATCCTGCAATGTTTTCATCAAAAACCTTAATTTCCTTTCTTAGACTTAGAAAACTTTAATGTCCCCGAAGGGCAATTTGTTGTGCATTTTGTTTCGACTGAAGAAAGGATGACATGGGGGAGAGTAAATTATCAGCAAAGTTTTTTTTTTTTTTTTCAGTGAACTAATCCTTTTAAGAGCCCCCCATTCACTTGCATTTGTTTTTTTTTTTTGTCCATACAATAACAGTGAATGGGGGCTGAGCTGTACTGTAACCAACGCTGTTCAAAATTCTGCAGAGTACAGTAATTCGTACAGGTTTGAAATGACAAGAGAAATTTAAACGATGACAGAATTTCTATTGTGAATTACTCCTTTAATAGGGGTTGGTTCACCCCAAAATGCATTTTGAACACTGTTGAGTGGATTGATAAATGCCTCTGATTGGCCATTGTGGTACTGCACTCAACAAATATGTCTGTGATTGTCTACAATGGTCAGCAACTGAAAATGAAAATTGTCATCACTTACTTGTAATAAACCCTACAAATTTTATTTTTTACTCTGAACACAAATGAAGATATTTTAATTAAAGTTAACAACAGATGTTTGGGTTCTACATTGACTTTATAGTAGTACAGCTAACTAAATTTTGGGTGTGTTTTTTTTTTTTTTTCCTTCCACAGTCCCTCAATTGCTCTCTGTTTTTGTATGTTTTTAGGCTGACCAGATGGAGGAAGCGGAGAGAGAATTTGAAAAGACCACCATGGCATTTTATGTGATCCGTGAAAGTGATGTTCTTAGTCGTATGCTGGACATTTCCATTGTCATTGAAGGTGTGGAAGTACTGAAGGAGTTGCCCACTGTTGCCTGTGCCTGTGCCATGATGTTTGGACTCGTTTATGCACTGAATAAACGTGGCGGTTTATGACTCAAATATACTTTTGAGGCCTTTCAGAAAATAATCATGGACATAGAGAGTAAGCAGATGAGCTGAAGGGTGCAGAACCTCTCTTCAAAAGCTGCAGGGGTAAATTTGTGTCCTTTGACCCAGCTACAATGTTCTGCTGAAGTTTGATGTTTACATTGTTAGACATTGTGTATGAGGATACTGTACACGTAAAAGAAAAAGTTATGACAAAATAAATTGTCAAAAGTTTGATGCTTGAAGTCGTTTTTCTTAAATGATAAAATTACACATTCTGAAAGTAAATAAATTTCTTTATATTACATTAATATTTTAAATTGTATTTTTTTTTATATTTGTTTAGATATGTAAAGCACAATAATTAAGTCAATACAACTAAAGAAAACATTAATACAAAGTATAATTTGATATTTCATTAAACTTAAAAACTTTATTTGATTCAAAGAGTAATTTTACTTTAGCTAAGTAATGGTGGTTAATTCTCTTCAAAGTAAAAATTTTAAGTTGATGAAAAGTAAAGCAATTAGATGTAACCAGTTGACGCAATTTTTTTACTTTGATCTAACGAGACACTTTTTTCAGTGTACATTGGTGAGTGTAACAACTCTTACAAAGGACATGCTACTTTTATGACAGCTGTGCTTCAGGGAAAAATACGGGGGGGAAAAAAATCACATGTCTGAACACGTCTAGAAACACCTAAACCAAGATATCTGCACCATATGTGTCGAGTAAGAAACCTGTTTTTTCACAGAACAGTTTGATTACAGCAAGTCTTGTTTTCATTATGCAGAAGAAGCAGGCATGGGTATTACTATTATTTTTTTATAAAAAATTAGTACTAGTGCCAATATTGTCCTTCTCGGCCATCACACACATACTTTAACAACCAATAGATTGTTCAGAATAATCACTGAATCGGTAACACTTTACAATAAGGTTTGTTAGTTAACATTAGTTAACTACATTAGTTAATATGAACTAATAATGAATAGCGCATATACAGCATTTGTTAGTCTTTGTTAATGTTATTTTCAACATTTAGGCCTACTAATACTTGATTAAAATCTTGTTAACATTAGTTAATGCACCGTGAACTAACATGAACAAACAATGAACAGCTGTATTTTCATGAACTAACATTAACAAAGATGAACAAATGCAGTAACAAATGTATTGCTCATGGTTAGTGCATGTTAGTAAATACATTAACTAATGTTAACTAATGAACCTTATTTTAAAGTGTTACCACTGAATCTTTCAGAATCAAAAGTCCAGCTTCATTAGTAATACGATAAGGCACAAACTACATGATTTTATAAATTAAAAAAAAAATGTATAAACTATTTAATAAGCCACTAATACAGTGATAATTATCATCATATAGATAATCATTTTAAAATAATAGAAACTAAATTACGAACAATGTTTAACACATTTATCCATTTTCCACAATCCAAATGGAGTCTGCACATGAAAATACATAACGGCCATTTACGTTTTAGGATGGGGGGTCACATGGACATGGCATCTATAAGATTGTAAAGGCCCCGATCCACATGATCAGATTCATCAACATCAACACTTTGAAGAATGGATCTAAAATGATCACACAACTTGAGTTCAAAGCTTTGTCTAAATTAAGATAAGTAGCCAACCAGATGATCAAACTTCTTAAGTGGTTCTAAAAAAAAAAAAAAAAACTAGGCTAACGTTACATGATGATGATCAAAACCCAATTCTCATAATGATCAAGCCTTAACCAACTTTATCTCTTGATCAAACACCTCAATCTGATAAGCAACTTGTTCAAACATCTTAACCTGTCAAACTACTATAAACCTGATGAACTAGCCCCGTGTTTGGGTAACGTTATAACCTACATGGATCTCGATTTGACAGATGTTCCCTGAATGTCTAGTGTCCCATCGGATAGTTTTAACACAACCATGATCTGAAAGTTTGAGGTAATTCTAACTTTAGACAAACCTCAGCTCTAAAGATGAACCGTTTATTGGTCACAAATGACTGATCATGAGTTCAGATGGGCTAACGTTACCAGCCCAGCACACACCCGTGTGTTTACACCAGTCAAAACCCTGTGTAAACTAGTGTAAAACTCCACCAACACGCCTTTAACTAGCTTGTAAGGCAGTTAACAGTTAAAGGGGAGCAGAATATAAGTAAATAGCCTCGGTACCGGCCCGGGTGGTGTCGGTGAGGTCGTGTCCGGAGGCGCTCCTCGGGAACTCCTTCAGTTTCCTGCCGCTCAGGTTAAGAGCTCCAGTGGCCGCCGCCTCGTCCAGCGCCCGATCCAGCGAGCGGTTCCAGGACGAGGGTCCGGGAGCATTGGATAATCCGTGATGGGTAGTTCCCGCAGAAGCAACTGCGGCGGGATGGCCGACGGTAAAAGAGGGCACGGCGTTTTCCGCGGAGAGCAACACCGAAGCCGCCATTACACAGCTAACACTCCCGCTGGATCCTCACGGGCCCCACACACGAGCGCGGACAGTGGCAGTGCGCATGCGCGGGCGCACAGAGGGCACAGAAGGGTCTTGAAACCAGACAGATCCAACGGAGCACGAGCGAGGACACTAGTGCATGCGTGGATTGCAGGATCAGCGTTAAAAAGTCCAACCGGTCTGGGGTGTGGGGAATTATTATCCCTAACTTCTCCTTTATCGTATCATATTCTAGTTTTTACCATAGACTAAATACATAATTGCATGCATTAAATTAAAGGGTTGTTGACAAGTATCATGAACATGCCTTTTCTCAATAAACAAACAATAAATTAATATTCTCTTTATTTTGTTTTATAAATTCTATTAAAGTGTTCCTTGTGTAGGAAAATTGCATAGTAAATAAATGTCAATGCATGATCTGAGAGAATACATGATTTATATTTAGTCACGAAAAATATTTTTAGATTTTTGGTTCTATGATCGATAAACTCTTGCGAGTCTGAGACATATAAAAGTAGTTAAATCAAATTAAAAATGTATTGACCTGTAATAATGTTGTTTTTATGTTGCATATTTTATAAATATGCAAACGGCCCCCTACTGGTCAGTTATAAAACTGAGAATAGGATTGTGTACTACTCAAACCCTTCTAATAAATCATTAAAAAACACAACCTATATTATAATTTTAATAAAAAATCAATTATCATACACAACCATTCCCACATTATGCTAAAAGCCATCAGAGATTTACATTTGTGTAATGATAAGCATTGTTTGTAGGCTATATGTGTTTTATATCATTCCTTTGGACCCCTTTATTGATCCACAGAAAAAAAAATCTAGCTCTATTTTAACATGATTACAATCAGTTACAAGGTAAATTGTGTTTTAAAGAGTTAGCCTCTCTAAATAAATTTAAGAGTATTTTAAATGATTTGTTTACAGACTTACCTGATTGAAATGGTTTTTACTAATTGTAAATGTAAATAATGTATTTATTTTCATTTTTAAATGTTTTTTTTTTTTTTTTCATGTTTAACTATGTGTGCTGTCTGTCCTGGCCAGGGCCCTCTTGTAAAAGAGATTTTTTAATCTCAAGAGTTTTTGTCCAGGTCAAAAAAAAGTTAAAAATAAATGTTTATGAAATATTTTAAATACACAAAAAAAGACATTTTAGATTTTGAAGTATTTTTATTATTTTTCATGTTCTCTACACACAACTGAATATGTGGACCTTCATTTCCTTGAGCAAATGATCAAGGAACACAAATTCAGCTCTAAATGTAGAGGAAAATCCAATAAAGGTGCATAGTACCAAATAATGTTAATCAACATGAACTGGTCCAAAAACCTAGAACACAGAAAATACATTGCAGCATTTCTTTTAAACAACCATATGTTTGTTGTTGTTGTTTTTTTCCACAGAAAAAGTTGAAAGTCATTTGTAGTCTTGGGTTTATTGCCTCAGTTATGGATTCAGCAGCAATATCAATAGAAGTCCCACATTGGAATGTTTCAGAATATAACGTTCTTCCAGCTTTTGAGTAAGGCACAAGAGACCATGGTGATGTGATGAAAAAGCTTGAGACATATAAAGATTAAATTAAGAAAGCGGGAATGATCAAGTGATCTTCAGGCAAGCCATGAGAAGAGAAGAAACTGATGACCATTCATTTCACATTCCCATCCTGATGCTCTGAATGATCTGGAATATTGCTGTAGTGAGAAGACAAAAAAATAACGTTAGAACTCAAACATTTTGATCTTCAGATAATGTAAAGTATCTAAGAATTCATATTATCTGCTCATGTCATATTTAGTCCTTGCCATTTCACCAGAAGAGAACATCAAATTTAAGACACAACAATGAAAGCATGTTGAAAAATGAGAGCAAAGAAATGTTATGGGGTCTTTAAAAAAGTGTGCGTTGTTTAGAGTAATTAAGTACTCAATTAAGTAATTAAGTACTCATGCGGGTGAAAAATTCTGTTTGAACTTCAAGTTAAATTAGAAATTAAATAGAAATGTTTAAGAACAGACATTTCCCTTTATTAGTTATCCAATATAACATCACTAGCTAAAGCATGGACTAAACGATTTAGTGTACAAAGAAAACAAGAAATTAAAATTTTGTTAATGGATCAGGTTAGAAACCTGTCTGCAGTATGGATGCACTTTGTCCTTATAAACAGAGTTATGAAATAAGGTTCATGTTTGGCATGCTGATGTATTTGATTTTAAAAAGTCATTGGTTACTTAATTCAAAGAATGAGCCTTTTAAATGATCCATTAGACATCAACACATTCAATGAAAGTGGATGTTTTTCGGATTGTAAACTCACCTGATCCACATACTACAAAGACGAACAAGGCAAGAAGCCACGGTCCCACCACTCCCTTCTCTTCTTGAGTGCCTCTCTGTTGAGAAAATATCAACATTAGTATATTTAGAGACATACATTAGCTAATTTACTTCTAAAGAAAGCCAATATGATCAACTGGTCAAATTAAAGCTCCTCTACATGACTAAACCAATGTCCAATACAATAGCCTACACGAAGTAAACCTTTACTGTAGAGCAAACAGAAGAAAGACCTATTTTAGATACATTAAAATAATCACTATAGTAAAAGTCAGAGTGGTAAAAGCTGAAAATTACCGTGGATTTGGCCACATTGCCTCTTAGAGTTATGTTCTTGCTGTGTTTCTCATTCGCCATGCGAATCCTCTGTTTGGCCACCATCTTTTAATACTAATTTGATGTTTTTAAAGAAAGAAAGAAGAGGAAGCGTCCGAAACCGACCGAGATCCGAGAGGCCGTATGATCAGTTGACGTGTGATCTTGCCACTGCACTGGTTTAGTCTACGTGTTCATAAGAGGAAATCACTCCACCCACGAGACGTGGACGCTTCGAAAGAAAATAAATGAGTAGAATGGCAATCCGGATGAAAATGAAACAATAATGGGCGGCGACTAACCAGCTGATTAATGTAAACAATATATATATATATATATATTTTCTATTTCTATTTTATTTTAGTTATTGTCATTATCTCTTTTCTTGCCAATGAGTATTCAATTTCATCACTTTTATTATTCATATTTATTTTCCCGGAGTGCTTGAAACAAACGCAGAGTTGTTGTCACGTGATAAATGCAACTTTAATCAGCGCTGGTGGTGTTGGACCAATCACTGCAAGTTAAAAAAAAAAATATATATATATATATATATATATATATATATATATATATATATATATATATATATATATATATATATATATATATATATATATATATATATATATATATATTAGGCATTTTGTAAAGGTTGCTTGAGTAAATATTCAATTATTCGTGTGTGTGTGTGTGTGTGTGTGTGTGTGTGTGTGTGTGTGTGTGTGTGTGTGTGTGTGTGTGTGTGTGTTAAGTGGTAAACATCGAAAATAATATCTTATTTTTAGCGTAAAAAATTCCATGAAAACAGATTTACAAATTGTTATGCGGCTAAACGGAACATTGAGTGAATGACCTATCGCCCCCTAGAGGATTTTTACAACAGAAAACATTTTTTTTTTGTTCTCTTGTTCATCTAAAAAACGCACATATTCTCTTTTTAAAATACCCATTGAGGAAAACCATATTTTTACGCCGCGATTATTCAGTGCATTACTGACATGGGAACAGTTACAAATTGCTGAGAAAAAAAAATACTGTCATCCATTCAACAAAGTTTTTTTTCTTTTTTTACGAAGTTGGTCAACACTTGTCCAAAATAAAATTATTATTATTATTATTATTATTATTTACTAAGCTATATTCGGCATATTTGAAAATACAATACACGATCAATCTCATGCATTATAGTCTATACAACTGTACTAAGATTTGTTAGGGGTAAAAACATAAGTATTTCACATAAATCCTCTCCCTATAATCGGGAAGAATCGACATTATGAATAAAACCTTTACTTTATGATTTTGGTTTTGACATTTTCGTCAAACTCTCTAACTGTAGTGACGTCGGTGTTGAACTGCTATGACGTGGCACGTTGTTGTACTTCCGTTTCAAAATGGCGCCCCCCACACCTCATTTAGCAGGTGAGTTGTTGCTCTAAAATGTGTTTTCATGCTCATTTCAGTTGCGTTAAGATAAATAACCAACGTGAGAAGGCCAGCATGTCATGAAATAACTGCACGTCTTTTTTCTCAAGATTTGCAGACATATAAAGGCATGAACTCATTACTGTCATGATGTGCGCAATTTTTGAGACACCCCTCGCTGCAGCCTGTAGCACGATGACGTAGCTGGATGGTCCAATACGTGTTGGACGCTGTAACTCGCGCATGCGCACTAGTCAAGTCAAGTCATCTTCATTTATATATCGCTTTTAACAATTTAGATTGTTTCAAAGCAGCTTTACATAGATACGCATATAATTTAATGTAACAGATTGTTTTGGCTTTATAGCGGTTCATGAATAATGTTGTTTTCCAGCTAAAGTTAGTTTTGATTCTGTCGAAATGATAATTTGTTGTTAAATTAGAGGATGACACCGTTTTCTCTAAACAGACTTTAAACGCGATCCGGTGATAAACGCTGATGGCACATGCACATTAAGAATTTAGTGTAGAGAGTTGGTGAACAATCGTTGATCTTCCAAGAATAGAAATATGCACGAGCGAAGCTCTTATTTTCAGAGCTTTCAGAATAAAACATTTTTTAAAAATAATTGCGACTTTTTCCTTACAATTGCGAGTATACTTTTCGCATACTGACTTTATTTCTCAGAATTGTGAGATATAAAGTTGCGTGAAATAAAGCGTGTTAGACATAATTGCCTCAATCGCATATTATAAAGACAGAATTATGTGAAAGCCTCAATCGCGTGTTATAAAGACAGAATTAGGTGAAATAAAGCCTCAATCGCGTGTTATAGAGACAGAAGTAGGTGAAATAAAGCCTTATCGCATGATATAAAGACAGAAGTAGGTGAAATAAAGCCTTAATCGCATGTTATAAAGACAGAATTAGGTGAAATAAAGCCTCAATCGCATGTTATAAAGACAGAATTGGGTGAAATAAAGCCTCAATCGCATGTTATAAAGACAGAATTGGGTGAAATAAAGCCTCAATCGCATGTTATAAAGACAGAAGTAGGTGAAATAAAGCCTTAATCGCATGTTATAAAGACAGAATTAGGTGAAATAAAGCCTTAATCGCATGTTATAAAGACAGAATTAGGTGAAATAAAGCCTCAATCGCATGTTATAAAGACAGAATTGGGTGAAATAAAGCCTCAATCGCATGTTATAAAGACAGAATTGCGTGAGATAAAGCCTTAATCGCGTGTTATAGAGACAGAAGTAGGTTAAATAAAGCCTTAATCGCATGTTATAGAGACAGAAGTAGGTGAAATAAAGCCTTATCGCATGATATAAAGACAGAATTAGGTGAAATAAAGCCTTAATCGCATGTTATAAAGACAGAATTAGGTGAAATAAAGCCTCAATCGCATGTTATAAAGACAGAATTGGGTGAAATAAAGCCTCAATCGCATGTTATAAAGACAGAATTGCGTGAAATAAAGTCGCAATTGTGTGCTATAAAGTCAGAATTCTGACATTTTCTCGTAATTCTGAATGTATAACATAAATGCGAGTTTATTATTACAAGATTTATTTTCCCCATGCTGTTATTATTTTAGCATTTTCCTTACTTGTTCATCAATAATTACTTATAATTATTTAACAGTATTATACTACACAGTTTGAACATCATCTCAGTACAATATTGAGTTTAGATATCACTTAAAACCAATGCATTCGAATTATAATCCAGAGATCGGCACTGCGCATGCGTAAATGACGTCATTAAAACACACATCCATCAACTACGTATTGGACCATCCAGCTACGTCATCGTGCTACAGACTGCAGCGAGGACCTCTTGCAATTTTTTAACGTTATTTCTGCGTAATGAGAGAAATGAGCTAACGTTACCACGTATCAGCATGTCACATATGGAAATATTAAATATTGAATAAATATATTTTTTTTTATCTGATGATCAGCTGATAAATGTTTTGTCAACTTAGGTCAGGGTTTGTTGATGATACTTTTTAAATACATTTCTTGAGAACATTTTTTTTACTGTATTAGTTTAAATAATTTTCAAGCTGCATCCACCAAACTCAGAAAATACCTCAGCCTGTTCTGACTTAATAGTCTTATTTCCCCCCTATGGTTGACCATCAAAAATCCCCCAAAGTCCCACAGACTTACATTGAAAAGTCTATTCATCCTCCAGTCAATCTGTCTGTACAGTGCAAAATTCTGTTTTATTTTCAAAGTAACCCAAATATTAAATCTACACATGATTTATAACCTTTACACTTTAAGGCTGAAATTTATTTTTGTCAATCCAGCATACAATTTTTGTTTACCTTTTCCATTTCAAACAGTCAGAGGATCAGATGGAACGTTGCTGTTGTGTGGACCTCCTAGCTGTCAGGAAAGCTCTGCTTTCCAGAGGTCAGTTATTGCATTTGCTGCACTTTGAAAGATTTTACCATAAAACTTTGTTTACTTTAGTAGCGGTAACTGTTTCATTCGTTTCAGAGATGACCGGCAAGGCAAACACATGACATTCAGCAGTGATGGGTCCCTGTTTGGCTGGTGCAATGGCTCACAGTACGTACACTATAATCCCTTAGACATTTCCTAACTAACCCTTTTTAGTTGACTTAACTTATAGTACAACAACAGTTTGTTGATCCTAATTGTAAAAATAATATTATAATATATAACATACTAGTATAATGCCTTTGTTACTCAGAAAACCTAACTTAAGATAACTTGATTTGTAGGAGTACCATTTTTCAAGCAAAAGATGAGTTTCAATCTTTTTTCAATGTTTCAATAATTTCCCCCACTTCTGCAGTTATCTATATCTCTTTCATTCACTCTTTTTCCAAAGTATGGTGTTGAATTGTCAATGCAATGGAATTGTATATCACTTGGTGTTTCCCTAAAATAATTTAGATTTGATTTGGTTTTGATTTATTTAGTGAAACACATTTAAATCTCTAATATGGCTAAACTAATTCCAACTTGTCAAATTGAGTTACCAATACTCACATTTTCTGGTATACCTATACAAACATGCAAGTTCTCTCTACCCAGTTCTATTAAGCTTTATCGACTCAAAAATGAACTAATTTCCTTGCAAATTTTGAGGCAATCAGTTTCCACAGCTTTTCCAATAGAATGGATGGACATTTGCGTATATATCTTCTGTGTGTGTTTGGCAGGGTCAATGTGATCAAAGTTTCCACTGGAGATTTGGTGAAGTCTTTTGATTTACCCAAAACATCCGCGCTGGAATTCTCACCTTTGAATAAAGTTCTGGCCACCTGGCAGCATTATACCAGTAAGCACAAAATTTGATTTAATATCCATATATAATATTTTATGACATTCTAGCTTTATAACTATAAGAACGAAAATGAAATCTAAGCAAGCAGGACACAAAAAACGCTTTTATTTTTCAGAAACGCAGGATAACCCTCAGGGAGAGGCAAATCTGCAGCTTTGGGACTTGCAAACAGGTGCCTGCATTAAAGCGTTCTATCAGAAGAAGATTACAGGATGGTGAGCAACTATTGCTGTTCATAACATTTTATTTGTGTTCTTTCTGTAACTGTTAAACATGTTTGTTTGTTGTCTGTATTTTCACAGGTGTCCGAGCTGGGCAGATGATGAAAGTATTACCGCTAGAAATGTCAATAATGAACTTCACTTCTACGAGAACAACAACTTTGGTAACATCGTGTCTGTTTAATTAATACTTTGTGCATGTTATATTCCAATTGCCCGTGAAAACGGCGATGAATAACATTGACATGGCTTTTTAACAATTTCTTTAATGTTTTAATGTATACGAATGTATGAAGGAAAGTCTCTAGATTTCTTAGATTGGCTGATAGTTGGCCGATTCTGTTTCGTGGGGTCTCTTAAAGGGATAGCTCACCCAAAAATGAAAATTATGTCATCATTTAGTCACTAGTCATTAAGATTCCTGCATCATGACAAATAAAATGTAAAAATATTTAATGTAGCCTGCATGTGTAACACATACAAGAATGACTAAAATGAAATATTTACTGTTAGATGAAGTAAATCTAAAATATCATGGCTTTAAATACCCATTGAGCTTGATCTATAATGTTTTGTTGTGTAGAAACTATTGCCAACAAGCTTCACCTCCAGAAGGTGTCCGAGTTTGCTTTGTCTCCCGGATCACAGCCGAGCAAGGTATCAGAACATTCTCTCTCACTGCTGCACGTGCTATTTTACTCATACAAATGCGTATTAATCCCTCACTCACACTTAATTAAGGTTGTCGTCTATGTTCCTGGAAGCAAAGGAGGTCCGTCTTTTGTACGGCTGTATCAGTATCCCAATTTCGGAGGTCCAACATCTGCTCTGGCAAACAAAAGCTTTTTCAAAGCCGATAGAGTGAGCATGCTGTGGAACAAGAAAGGTAGATCATTTCTGGTTTAACAAATAAGTGGTTTCTCAACATTGATTAACACTCATAAAAGGTTGTCATATATGTATTAATGTTTTTTTTGTTTTTTCTTAAAGGAACTGCGGTTTTAGTGACCGCCAGCACAGAGGTTGATAAAACTGGAGCCTCTTACTATGGAGAACAGACTTTACATTATGTCGCCATCAATGGAGAAAGTGCAGTAATTCAGCTACGTAAGTACGACTTCGTTTTGAATGATGAGTCATTAATTACAGCGCAGTCAATAGAAATCAGTTTATGGCTTTAACAATTAAATTCATTGAAATCACATGAAATCACTGACTGGCTAAAAATTGAGTGAATAGTATTTATACTACTCTAGTTTTATATATAATATGTTATGTATGTGTGTGTTAAATTTCTGTCCTGATAGTGTTTCTAAGAATGAATTTTAAGAAATATGGGTAACACTTTACAATAAGGTTCATTTATTAAATATTAGTTCATGCATTAACTAACATGAACTAACCGTTTGTTACTGTATTTGTTATTCTTTGTTAATGTTAGTTAATACAAATCTAGCTGTTCATTGTTTGTTCATGTTAGTTCACAGTGCATTAACTAATGTTAACATGATTTTTATAAAGTATTAGTAAATGTTGAAATTAACATTATCAAAGATTAACAAATGCTGAAGAAGTATTGTTCATTCTTTGTTAATGTTAACGAATGTAGTAACTAATGAACCTTATTGTAAAGTGTTACCGAAATATCATATTTCACCACAAAATCAAAAGAATTACACTACCGTTTAAAAGTTTTCGTCTGTAAGATGTTTTTTTTATTCTGATGTCACAGAATATTTTCTATTTCTATTCTTTTTTTCTATTTCTATTTTCTATTTCTATTCATCAAAGAATTGTTTCTTGACAAAAATATTAAAATGATTTCTGAAAGATCAATCTGAGACTGAATACCAGTGTTGGGGAAGTTACTTTTGAAAGTAATGTTTTACAATATTGCGTTAGGGCTGGTCCGAATACCATTTTTTGAGCTTCGAAGCTTCGGTAGTAATGAACATCGAATATTCGAAGCTTCGGAATCTCTATATCAGGTGTAATATAGATAGACAGGCAAGACGCGACACGTTCAGAATTAATAAACTACAGAACAGCGTGTGTGGGAATCACGCGCCTCACATGGGCAGAACTTATGCTCCGAGGACACTCCAAAACACACACACAGGTATGTAAACTTATAACTCACTAACAAATAATTGACAAAGTAGGGTGGATTTAAATAAAGAAGCGGCGTGCCTCAAGCGAGCAGGGATTATATGCTCCGAGAATGGACACTGTACTAGTGATATAAAACACACACACACACACGTCTTTTAATTTAAGGAATATTTTTAATAAGGTATAGTCTTCTCACTGACAAAGTAGGGTAGATTTAAATAAATAAAAACGAAATTGAAGTGAATAAAAACGAAATTTAAATGAATAAAAACGAAATTTAAATAAATAAAAAAAGATAATAATAAAAAAATGAATAACTTAAATATAGAAAAACGAAATTGTGACCTGACGTCCCTGTAAAATCTCAAAGTCTGTCGGTAGATTAATTTAGATGGATAATAATGGGTAAAAAGGGCAAAAATGTTGTTTCTATTATTCTATTTTCCACAATGTCAAAGCAACGCAGCTTAACCCAAAATACAAGCGCAGGCACGCACTTCTGTCTTTACAAACTCCGCTGTTGTGTGCTCTAGCCGGAGAATACTCCCACTGCAGGAACACTTTTAGTAGTCCAAGAAGAGCTAATATATTTATTAAGTAGCTATAACGAAGTTATATGTTAAGTATTATGTTTCACCAGATTTTATACTGTAAACATATTCAAGCGAGAATCAGAACCGTTTCGAGTGGGATGCCAGGTGTGGAGAAAAACAACAACAACAACAAAAAAAAGATTATTCGAATGTCACATTTTCAAATCGAATACCAACCCACCGAACGAATATTCGAATATTCTGGTCCAGCCCTATTAGGGTTGTGTATCATTTGAATTTGAACGATTCTGATTCCGATTCCGAGTCCTTGTTTCGATTCCGGTTCCCAACGATTCTCGATTCCGATTCTTTTAAGAGGCAGGGTCAAAAAAGTTTAGCTAACCTTGCTAACCAACGGTCTTTCTGAAGGAAATACTCTGCATTTTGCCGAGATTTTGATATTTTTAGAAAATTGAAGCCACACTTTGAACCGCCGACGTAAGCTACTCATGTTCGACTCGCGCGGTTATGCCAACACTTCCGGTAGACGCTTCTTCGTTGGTGTTGTTCAGCGGTTTCTTCTTCCGCTCGGCGGACTGTGAATATCGAAACTAGGAATCGAAATTTTAACTTTTGAACGATTCCGGGAAAAACGAAAAGTTAGTCCCGGTTCCAATCGATACTCGATTCTCGATACCCAACCCTAAGCCCTATACTGCGTTACTCCCTAAAAAAGTAACTAATTGTGTTGCTTGGTTACTTTTTATGGTAAGTAATGCTTGAATGAATATGCAAATTAGCCCTGCCTCCACTCACTCGCACCAACTTAGAATACCTGATCCACTCGGTCAACTTAAATGTTGTAAACTCTGCATAAATGCAAGTGGAAATTATGGTTTAATACAGGCTCGTCTACAAGTCGATGTATCAGAATGGTAATGCATTTTTTTTAATTACTCTAGTACGTACATCGGACAAATAACAGTAATTAATAGGTTAGCCTTTGGCTTGACTATGTTAGCAAACAGCTAATAATGTGTTGCTAATGCTACACAGACTACATTCACATCTCAGAGTCAGACAGCTGCCTTCTAAAAATCTGTATCCTCAGAAACACTTTCAACAATTTAGAATGTTGATGGAGAAAGGCCTATAGTTCACTATAACATCGCAATATACATCATATACATTGTTCACCCACTATATTGCTAAATGTACCAGATGGCTTCTCTTGAGACTTTCTTGCTTCACGGCATAGTAATGATGAAATGGTAAAGCCTGTCTGCATGTGGACATGATTGGTTACAACAATTTGTGATGTAGAGAACAAGGGTGATTTGAAACCGCGCTTTTGCGAGTCTGATTTTGGTTCACTGCAGTTTTAAGGCGAATATACTCCGCAATGGTGTTGACTTATGAATTTGTCTTAAAGCATATTAAAAACACCATAGACATATAAACAACATTAAAAACTTGATTTTCACCGCAGGGGGACTTTAAAGGTCAGCAGCAAAGACATTGGTTAATAATGTGAGATTAAATACATAAAGTATATTTGTGTTTTTTAACTATTGCAGATTTATGTAATATTCTGAGGTTGCATTTCACTGTTTTCATTCTTTTTGATGCTGAAAATTTAGCTTTGCATCACAGGAATGAATTATATTTTAAAATGTATTCAAATGAACAATTTTATTAAATTGTAAAAATATTTCACAATATTACTGTTTTTTACTGTATTCCATCCAATAAATGCAGCCTTGGTGAGCAGAAGAGACTTTCAAGAGCATTCAAAAACTCTGATTAGCAGGAAATGAAATATTTTTTGTGGGTCCTTTTAGATGATTTTGCATTATTGTTTCTAATTAATGTAATTAAAATAAATTCATATATATTAGTTATATGTAAGAGTAAAGTGTTTATACATAACGTTTGTATTTGTTCCACTGCTTTTAACTTATGCTGGTTTTAATAATAAAATTACTCTTAATGATTTTGTTGTATATATTCTTTAGGGGCTGTCAAACGAATAATCGCATCCAAAATAAAAGTTTGTGTTTACATAATATATGTGGGTGCACTGTGTATAATTATTTTGTATATATAAATACACACACATGCATGTATATTTAAGAAAAAAATATTATTTATGTATGAAATATTTATATATAATATAAATTATATATAAATCTATATACAGTATATACATGAAAATATTTCTTAAATATATACAAGCATGTGTGTGTATTTATATATATATATATATATACGTGTTTGTATATATATATATATATATATATATATATATATATACAAATAATTATAAACAGTGCACCCACATATATTATGTAAACACAAACTTTTATTTTGGATGCGATGAATCGCGATTAATCGTTTGACAGCCTTAATATTTTTGCTTATATTTTTGTTGTTTGTGTGTGTGTGTGTGTGTGTAAAGTCATTAATATACTATATTATAAAATATATAAAATCTTTTTTGTTGTTGTTGTCTTGCACAGCAAAGAGAGGCCCCATATATGATGTATCCTGGAATCCCAACTCTTCTGAGTTTTGCGTGGTTTATGGTTTTATGCCTGCCAAGGCAACTATCTTTAACAGCAAGTGTGAGTCAGTGTTCGACTTTGGCACGGGCCCCCGCAACGCAGCTTTCTACAGCCCCCAGGGTCATATCCTCGTTCTCGCTGGGTTCGGGAACCTGAGAGGGCAGATGGAAGTTTGGGACGTAAAGAAATACAAGCAGGTGTCGAAACCTCAGGCTGAAGATACCACACATTTCTTCTGGTGTCCTGACGGAGAACACATAGTGACGGCGACTTGCTCCCCCAGGCTCAGGGTCAGCAATGGCTATAAGATCTGGCATTACACCGGGACTGTGATGTACAAGCATGAAACGCCATCAAATAAAGAGCTCTGGGAAGTGTTATGGCAACCCTTCCCAACTGGTACCTTCCCAGAGAAGCCAGTGAAATACCAGGCGTTGCCAAGTGAGCTTGGCAGCACTGAAGCCAAACCAGCCCAGGCGTATCGGCCACCCGCACTCCGCAACAAACCCCAGACAGCCAGCTCCAAACTAGTAAGTCATACACAGTCCTGCATCTTGAAAAATAATCTGATAATTTGCAAAAAATGTATAATTTGCAAAAAAAATATCAGTCAACTTTGCATAGTCTTTTTGTGGTTGTTTTTTTATGTTTTTTATGAGAATGTGGATAATTCAACTTATATACACTACTGTTCAAAAGTGTGGGGTTGTTAGCTTTTATAATGTTTTCTTAAATCTGTTCACCAAAGCTGCATTTAATTGTATCAAAAATAGATATTAGAATTTAAAAAAAACCTTTTTTCTATTTAATGTATATTTTATGTATATTATTCCTCTGATGCAAAGCTGTATTTTCAGCATCATTACTCCAGTCTTCAGAGTCACATGATCCTTCCATAAGGCACACACGATTTTAAAATAAATAAATACATTTAAGAATTAAAATATAATTTATTGTCAATAATAATTGATAATTGAGCAGCAAATCAGTATATTAGACAATAAATTAAAATAGACAAGTTATTTTAAATTGTAATCATGTTTCAGAATGCTCGACAAAATGCTGCTTGGTGAGCAGAAGAGACTTGTTTCTAAAACATTATAAAATGATACCCACCCCAAACTTTTTAACAGTACAATAGTACACTGTATTTTTTACTAAATGCAGCCTTGGTGAGCAGAAGAGACTTCTTTCAAAATCATTAAAAATCTTTTGAACTGTAGTGTATTTATCAGCGTTAATGCACATATCAAAATAACAAAAGCAGTCAAATGTCAAAACTTTTGACACAATGAAGTATTCAAAATGTATCATTTAACTTTCAATTTGCAAAGTATTGGGGAAAATGTATTCAAAAACTTTGCATAACCACAAGTTTATAAGTAAATACGCTTCTTTCACAAAATCTGTATTTTTTTTGTCGCTGTTTGGATGGAGTAAACCACCCACAGATGTAGCAGCATTTTCTTCTGTCACTCGCCATAATTATAACCTTGAAATCATCATTAGGCAAAAAAAATGATGTCATTAAGAGATAATACAAGACCCTGCAAATGGTCGTCAAAATGCACTTCATATTTTGTGAGAGTGTAACATGCCTTTAAAATTAGCACCCCAAAACTAGTAAGAATAAAGTATAAGTATTCATTCAGCAAATATGATGCAGGGCAGTATTATGAATGTCCTGTGACCAGAATAATGGCAATAATATTTCTATCCAAGCATGAAGACGAGCTGCCGCAGAACATGAAACCTGGTGCTGCCGGAGATAAGCAAATCTCTAAAGCTGCTTTGAAAAACCAGAAAAGGCGAGAAGCAAAGAAAGCAGCTAAGCAGGTACGTGTCTTTTTAATGTTCAATAAAATATATATAGAGGAATATTTAACTCAAAGTGATGCTTTATATTAATTCAGGAAATCAAGCCTGATGAAGCTCCACCTCCAGAAGCGGACTCCACCCCTGCCCCTGCCACTCATGTGACTTCTAACTTTGGAGACCCTGAAACTGACAAAAAGATCAAGAATTTAAAAAAGGTAAATGTTTGGAATATGTTTACAATGAAATAAGATATATAGCATATACACACAGATGCAGTCTCCTTGAGGGGATGGAAACTAAATTCTGCCATTTATTTTTTTGACTTGGAATAGAGCACAATTCAACCTACTTTTAGGTTTTATTTTAACTTGTTTTATTTATACACCTATTATGTAATCGGTAGAAAATTAACAATCTTACCTTTATTTTGAATATATTGTCTCTTTAAAAAAAAAAAAAAAAATCTTTAAAAATATTTTTTGTATGAATACACCTAAAAAATGACATGTGTATGGGTATGATGCAGTATATTACAATTATATATAAAATATGCATATATATCCATTATTGTTTTATTTGCATATCAGAGTCAGACTGGATGTTTTTACTTTCATAATGTTATTATATTTCTGTTAGAAACTCAAAGCCATTGATGAACTGAAGGACCAGCAGGCTGCCGGCAAAGTAATGCAAAAAAATCAGGTACTATAGCTGTATAATCTCAAAAGTACATCTTAATAAATATTTTCAATTATTTTCATTTGTATCATTGTGTCTGATTTGAGTACATCCATTGCAATGCTTCATGAGATGAGTAGTTTTTAAGAATGAAAACTTTTCTAAGAACATAAGAACTTTGTAATGCTTAATCGCAATAACCTTAATAATGATTTATTATCATTTATTTTATTTTATTACAGCTTGAGAAGATGCAGAAGGAGTCCCAGCTGTTGAAAGAGCTCGAAGATCTTGAATTAGGATTGTAAACTCACTTTACCAGTTTTTCACATTGGTCATCAATTTTCAAACATTTGCTTTGTCATACTGCTATGAATATGTATAGAAGATGTATCACGAATTACTCATGAACAACAAATAAAAGACTGTTTTGCTTCTTTGAACATGGCTAAATAATACGAACTAAATTCTCAAAAGCAATATTGCTATGCAATGTGACGTACAGCACGGGAGAGCATCCATGAAATACTAAATAAAAAACGTTTAAATTCAAACTGCGTGACTTTTATTATGTCAGTTGGGGAACCGGAAGTGTTCATTCCTGGTTCAGTGTGAAACTGAAGCAGTCGCAGATTTCAGCACAAACGCAGATGAAATTATCATCAAATAAACTGAAGAGGACGAGTTAAAACCAGCCGATAATTCAGGTTTGATGAGTGTGCTCTTCATTACACTGAGTGTTGTACATGTGGAGTGTTTTATTGTGTGTTAATTTGTGATATTTAAATGAGCCGGTGAGGTGGTGTTCATATATGTTCGTATAGCACATGCGTGTGTTTGTGTTTCTTTTTACTCATACCGTCAGTTGTTTCACTCTCTTTTACTTTTAACTCCTACATAAGTATATTTGTGTTGATTTCACACGTTTCGACGAGTTTCGGGCTTGTGGCATTAAGCAGTTCAGCCATTTCAGCAGCCACAAAGGCGATGCGTCAGATTTTATTGTTTTATCTGATTTTTCAGTTGACTGTTTTTAAAATTCGGCTTTAACATTCAAGCTTGATCGGTGTAAATCAAACATTTCGTTTAGTGTCAGGGAAATTTAGTTAAGTATTCGATTAATTTATAGATCTAGTTGCATTAATGTGATTGTAATACGCAGCCATTTTATTTTTTATTGTAAATAATGGAAATTGCCTTACCTTGTGTATTAATTGTTACGAAGTTTAAACTCAAATGTTTCCCTTGACATTTATATTCTGTCAAATGGATATTCTGCTTTACAAATGTGTTAGGCTTTGCGTCATATTTTAAAATGATCGTGACATCATTATTCATGTTGTTTTTGATGAGTTCACGTGCAGACTATGATATTGTCATATAGGTTGCTTGTAAAGCTGGTAAACCTCACATAAAGTATTTAATTTATTTTTGTAAAGACCAAACATTGAGACGTTAAGAAAATATATAGGCTTTTTGTGACATATCTTTCCCATGTAACTTTCAAGTCCCATATCTTGACAGCACATATTTGAATTTGAGCATGCATTAAGATTTAAATCTAGTTGGTTGTATAAGTCATGCATTTGAGTACAAGTATGAATGTGTTGTTTTGTTTTTCCTCCTGTTTTAGAGTCTGGTACACTTGAATGGACACGGTGCCCTCAGGTAGAGAGGTGGTTTCTGCTGTTATTGATCCTGAAATATTGAATTGGACAGGAAGGAAAGCAACTGTTGGCTTTAATTTGTTCTGTTTGGTTGTGATTTGTTAAGTGAGACCAAACCAACTTACCTGAAGCTCCATTATGCCCGTGAAAAAGAAAAGAAAGTCATCCGGCTCAGAAGATCCCAGCATCAGAAAGTGCAAAATCACCAGGTAGAAATATGTCAGTCTTTCTCTCTGCATCTTTCACTCTTCCATACTTCCATATTCACTGTGTCATCCCCTCAGTTACTGTAGGACACAAACTCCAGGACGGATGGTAAACCCAGAGGATCAGTTTTCTAACAAGAAATGTCTCGCCTGGTTTTACGAATATGCAGGTATGTGATTAAATGCTCTCCTTAAAGACACCATGAAGCAGAAGACTGTTTTTATGGAATATTGCAATATATATATATATATAAATCCATGCACATAATTGTTTTTAATTCATGTGCCTCATAATCTTTAATCAAAATAGCTTCCACTCTCTTGCAATGACATGCTTCATGCCAATTTTAAAGGGGTGATGAACTGAGAAATCAAATTTTCCTTGAGCTTTCGACATCTAAGAGGTCATCATATTATAAGAATATTCTGTAAGTTTCAGAACTGAAAACGTCCTTGTTAGTCCAATAAAAGCTCTTATTGACACCAGCCTCAGAAAACGACTCGTTTTTAAAAGTGGGGAACTATGACGTCAAAGAGGATAAAACACCACCCCTGCAGAAGAAGATCTACGCCTACTTCAACACCGCCGGTTTAGCCCCGCCCACAGATTCGCACATTACACGCATAGCTAAATAACATAGACCTACCTCGTGAAGACAAACCGGATCTAGCTACCAACCAATACAAAATATTGTGCAGTGCCTGGTTGTGGAAGAAGACAATGACTGCATAAGCTTCTTCTGGATTTCAATAGGACTGTATGGATAAACTTTATTTTTTTATGATATTCCAGCTGATGAGGGTAAAATATCGTCTGTCTGTTCGCCTCATTTGAATGAGGATTGTTTTGTAAACAAGACTGGATTTGCAGACCGATTAAGAGTAAAGAACGGTGCTGTGCCGTCTATGTTGGATTTGACAGGAATTGTGCAACACACGAACTCTGGGTCGAGTCATTCCAGGTTGCCATTTTACAACATTGGACGTTTTCAAAACAGTTTCCTCCAAGTGCACCGACGGGTGAGTTGAAACTCATTATAATATGCAAAACTGTTATCTGCTCACAGCAGCGGGCATTTACTTCCAAGTCTTCAGTGCGAGACGCCCATAAGAACCGAGCGTTTTTCAGGTAGGCTCAAAACTTGGGTACAAAATAGCCTATTATATATTCATTTTGATGTTTTTAAATGGAAAAACCAAGCGAACGTCTTAAGTTGACCTCAGACAACAATATAATAAAATTTAAAAAGCCAGTTCATGACTCCTTTAAACACATTCAGCCAGTTAACATGAAACTGCATTTTGAAACCATTTTACTTCTGTAATGTGACATTTCTCAGTGAAAGCAGTATTTCTAATTATCAATAACAAATGAATGGCAGTGCAGGATTTTATGTATCTGGATGGAGTAAAATATATCAATATGACATTTAATGGTCAGGGACTGAAAAATAAGATGGCTTGAGGTGGAGCATGTCATTAAATATTGCTTAAAGATTTTGATTACTTTTTGTTGAAATATTGTGCATCATTAGCAATAAGACCATAAACATGTATTAAAGTCAAATGGGGTCCTTTTTGTTTTTCTTCTGGTAAATGTATTTGAAATTATTATTGTTATGTGTGTAGGATCAGATGACATTGTCGGACCCGAAAGCATGGAGAAGTTCTGTGAGGACATCGGAGTTGAGCCAGAAAATGTTAGCAAAATTCATTCGTATATTTCATACTAATTCCTGAAGTTCGATTTTCAGGACAGTGTTCTGTCCAAAATATGAGAAATCATTAGAAATAATGTGCACTGTGTATTTGTGACCCTTCAGATTGTAATGTTAGTTTTAGCCTGGAAACTTGAAGCAACAAATATGGGATTTTTCACAAAAGAAGAGTGGCTGAAAGGAATGACATCACTACAGTAAGAATGAACTCCACATCACATGCCTTGCTTGGATATCATGAGTACTCAAAAACTATTTTATGATTTTAGCATTTAACTTCACTTCTCTCTTTACAGTTGTGACTGCACAGAGAGATTACAAGGCAGACTGGATTATTTACGCTCTCAACTGAATGACCCAGTTATATTCAAGAGCATTTACAGATATGCCTTCGACTTTGCCAGGGTGAGAGGCTTTTTTTAGTAGGACCAGAGAAAAAAAAGCACTTCCATTTTAAGATAAATGAATCATTTTAAGATAAATATTGCTTGCATCTTTTTCTATTTTGCAGTGAATTTGTGTCTGCTTAAGGCTGGAATACACTGCACAACTTTTGCTCATTTTTTGCCTTGTCTTGATGAGTCTACAATAGTCAGATTCCATCCAGTCAGATGATATCAGAACACGTTTGATATCTTGAAACGATTTTAGAACTCACATCGTTTGTATAGTGTATGGCGCGCCACTGCTGAAACCCAAGCTGTCCTCTATCAGTACAAATACATTAAAAATATTTAAGTAAATAAACAGAACACAACAAATTAGCCTACATTTTTGACATCTGACTACACCACTCACCTCTAACTCCCGTTGCAATCTGTAAAAAAGATTTAAGTCTGTCTATATTGATGGATCTAAATGCGCTTGACTCGTTTTTTCCCCGTTTGCGAGTTGCGACTCAACACAGAGTCGCTACAACAACTACTGCGGTCATCTCCTGCACATCCATGTTTGTTTCATACAAGCAAGGAGGTGCGTGTTTCTGTCTGAGGTTGTTGTTTTTGGAAGTCTGGTACTGTATGATCCTCAGTCGTTTATTGTTCGATGGCCAGTTGTTCCTCTGTAACCATTTACAAAGTCTTGTAGTGTTTAAAAATCGTGTGGTGTGTTCCACTTCCAGCCTTTGCTGATGTTCTTTCAACATGTTCATCTGATTTTTTTCTGTAGGATAAAGATCAGCGCAGTCTTGATATGGACACTGCAAAGTCCATGTTGGCGCTGATCCTTGGAAGAACGTGGCCTCTGTTCCCAGTGTTCCACCAATTTCTGGAGGTTTGTCATCTCTTCTCCAAACCAGAGGGTTTGTCAAGCTCCAAAAGGATGAAAAAACACCATTTAAAGCCAAACTAAAACCTATTTATTTATTGACTAAGCATTTAAAAACTCTGAATTTAGTAGTATTTGTTCTTTAATAACGTGTCTAACAGAAGTATCTTTCCTCTAGCAATCAAAGTATAAAGTCGTGAACAAGGACCAATGGTACAACGTCTTAGAGTTCAGCCGTACAGTTAACACAGACTTGAGCAACTATGATGAAGATGGAGCCTGTAAGTCTATGATTGTCTTGTTGAGCTGCACGATTAATAGCTAAAAAATTGCGATCTCGATTCAAACACAGACGGAATCTTATTCCTACATGATAACGATTCGGCTATGTCTATTAAATAGGGGTGTAACGATACACAAAACTGACGGTTCGGTTTTCCCACGGTTTTGACGTCTCGGTTGGGTTCGGTTTAGAAAGCTAAAATTGCTTCTTTTTTCTTTTTTTTTCAGTGGTTTAATGAGAAAATTGCCTTTGTCTTTAATTCAATTACAATTAAAAGTTTCGCAAGGATTAAAAAAAATCTGCTAATGCTGTAAACTATATAGGGAGCCGCACATTACTATAACATTAGAGATTGTAGCCTAGACTTTTAACCTAAATTCAGATGCTATTTATTTTTTAGATATGATAATCAGCACACAACACATTGCATGAAAACATGTAAACAGAACATAGGCCGTGTGTCCACCAAAGCGTTTTTTGCCAGCTGAAAACGCTACACGCTCTGCTGAAGACGCCGTGCTTTGGGCGCTTGAGAGCGTTTTGGCAGCGCAGCGTTTTTTCCGTTGAGGCGTTTCGTTGCTATGATACAGAATATCCGCAGCAGTTTAAACGTTGTGACTGTTGGTCGGTGTGGTTTAGTCCCGCCCCTCCTCCACTGTGATTGGACGGCTGGGCAAGAACTGACAGTGATGAGCACTGCGTTTTTTCCAAAGTTGAACATTTTTCAACTCTCGGCGACCAGTAAAAAACGCCAGGCGCTCGGCGCTTCAGCGTGAAAAAAACGCTCAGCGCCTCGTCACGCTCATGGCGTTTAAAAAACGCGGCGTTCCCATTGGAAACAATTGAAAACATACGCCAGGCGCATGGAAAAACGCTTTGGTGGACACACGGCCTTAGGCAGTTTTTGCATTAACTTGTGTTTTTACTCTAATTTGTTATTGAAATGTAATAATTGTCATTATATTTAATTATATTTTAAATGACAACTATTATATATTTATAATAGTTGTCATTTTCATGAAAGATATTTTAAAGTTACATTAAATAATCAAGATATCATTAACAGGTTAAGTAAAATATAATATACAGACTAACATAGTGCATTTATTTAGTGCAAGAGTTCATTTATAGGAACCAAAGTTGTGGACACAGAATCACTTGCATGTTGAGGTAAATATAATGCTAGTGACAAGCTATGCTTTTTGTTTTGACGTCTTTCCGCTGCTGAAACACTGATTGAGCGATTACACGAGTTATGATGCCTTTCAGTAAGTATACTGCATCTTTCAACTTAGCTTCTGGTGTCCATTTTGTAACTGAGCAAGAGATGATCGCGTTTACTCGCAGGCCGCGCTGTCACTTGAAATGCCTAGTAGGCCTACAGCGATCTGTCACGCCACATCAAAGAGCCATTTATTGTTTGAATTTCGTGATCAAATGGACAGAATTTGAAAGATTACACCTTGCTTATTATCGAAAGTAACAACACGGAGCTTGTTATTTGATGTTAATGGTGGTTAGGCTGCAAAACTGAATTCGTTGTGTACTGTACACATAAGACATGAGGTCCATTGAGCCTGGGCGGGGCCAGGGTAGCAGGGGGCATGTTCAGTATGCAGTTGGAGTATCGCGATTCAAATCGTGAGTTCTGTATCGCTGTTTTTCGGTTCGATTTGAATATCGTTACACTCCTACTATTAAATCTGCTCTGCCACAAAGTCTTTTCAACCACACATAGTATCAATATTTGGTACTTTCCTGTTATCCAGACCCCACCATATACCATTTAGGAACTATGATCGTCCCTGATTGGTTTTAACCCCAGTGACCGGTATGTTTAGGGGCGGGGTTAGGGGTAGGCCATCCTCCCTGATTGGTCTTAACCCCAGTGACGGGTAGGTTTAGGGGCGGGGTTAGGGGTAGGCCATCGTGGGGTCCGGATAACAGGAAAGTACCCAATATTTTCCCTTTTTTTACATTAAGTGATATCACAGAAGTACTGGGATAAAAGTTTATAGTTCATATATAGACACTGATGTCTATGGTAGCGAAAGTAACTTGATGCTTCAAATAAAGATCAGTTACATCGTTACACCAGTAGGTGGCGACAAGTGACTGTTTAAAAAATGTATTTGTCATTGAATCATTCAAGAGATTTATTCAAAAACGCTGATTCATCCAGTAATGAAACAATGGTTTGAGAGAGAAGTGGAGCAGTATTTAGTCATTGAATCATTCATATTTCAAAGCATTTTTTATATATATATATAATTCATTTAAATTTTTTTTAAAAAATAAATAAATACACAGCAATTAACATTTTGTTAGAATGTCTTGTAAATTACATGTTATTTTATGTTGTTGTCAAAAAAAAAAAAAAACATTTCTCAATTTATGCAGAATCGTGCAGCTCTGTTGTCTTGTCATCTGTCCCAGTTAAATTGCTAATGATCTCTCTGTGCTGATTTCAGGGCCAGTGATGCTGGATGAGTTTGTGGAGTGGCATAAAGCCAGAAATATTGCATTATAGCACAACCAGACGCTGAATTAAAGCACATCAGATTTTTTTTTTTCGGTGTGCCCCTGGCTGCCCCAGATGCAGGCAAACCTCTTGAGGATTGCTTCAAAGTGTCCAACGTTCAATACGGATCATCACTACCCAGAGACTCTTACAGTGTTACTTAAAAAGGAAAATGGCTCGGAGGAATCACAAGACGAATAAAAGGGGAAATATTTTTCTTATGTATTGATTTGTTTCAGCAGTTCTATTGCCAGTGTTGTATGATTTGTCTGAGAGGGAAACAGTCTTTGTAATTTTTGTCCCTTTCATTTTTTTCCCCTTAAAGTTTTACTTTGTTTATAGTGTCTTGAAAAGGTAATAAAAAAAAAGCAGTTGTAAATAATTTTTCTTCTGGACATTAGTGGCATACAGCGCTGTTAGAGCGTTAAAGCATTACTCGACAATCTCAATGAAGCATGAATAAAAAAGATTTACTTTTACACACATTACTACTCAAAAGTTTGGGATCAGTAAGATTTTCAAAAGAAAAATTAAAAGTCTCTTATGTTACTGTAGACTGCATTTATTTGATCCGAAGTACAGTAAAAACGAACGCTGTGGAATTTTATTACAATTTAAAATAGCCGAATGTATTTTAAAATGTAATTTATTCCTGTGATTTTCAGCATCATTACTCCAGTCTTCAGTGTCACATGATCCTTCAGAATTCATTCTAATATGCTGATTTGCTGCTCAAGAAACATTTCTTATCATTACAAAGAAAAAAAATAAAACGGTTGTGCTACTTTATATTTTTGTGGATTTTTTCTTCAGGATTCTTTGATGAAAAGTAAGTTCAAAAGAGTAGCCTGTGAAATAGAAATCTTGAGAAACATCATACATTTCCACCATCACTTTTGCTCAATTTAAAGCATCTTTAATCAAAAACTAATATTGTTAAAAACTTACTGACCCCAAACTTCTGAACAAGTACTCTATAAATCTTTTTGATTCCAACTCTAATATAAGCATCAAAATTACTACAGTTGAAATAACTTGTCAGTATAAACATTTAACAATATAAATGTCAAATTGCCTGATAAACTCTTGACAAGTATTTGGACAATGACACTTAAGTCAATCGTCAAATCGAACCCAATTATCCGCCAATGCTGATCTCAAAATGAACCGTTTCAAACCGTTTGTTTTTACAATGATTGTTTCCTCCATTTTACAATGTCTCTTGACTTGTTTGTGAGAGATCATCTCCTTCTGTAGCGTGGGAAGGATCGTCTGGTTGAGTCGACTCATCAGCTGACGCTCTAACTGGGTTGAAGTCTGCCTGTTTCATGATGGCGTTGAGTCTCGTCAGTGATTGCGTTCTCAATTTTGGCCTGACCTCGACGTCACCCTCTGTTTTTGCTTCGGCTTTGATGTGGCTGTATTGATTCCCTTCTTCATCATAGTTGTACACTTTAATAATGCGGCTCTTCTTCTTTGGATGTGGACTAACCACTGATCTGAACTCTTGGTTTTGTTCTTCACCTTCACAGCTCTGAGTTTGGTTTGTATCGTCCTCCCCGCCATCTGCGTTTTCTGCAGCATCTACGTCATTAGCGTTACTGAGTTCCTGATCATCCAGACCAATGTCAACAGTGTCTTCTCCAGTGTCGTGGTTTTTATGAAAGAAAACTGTCTCAGGGTGTTCTCTGGTGGTCTGTTTGTTGTTTTGTCCACCAATATGATTGTGATTTTCTTTTCTATAAGGTATACAAGCCCTTATTGTTTGTAGACACGTTATTATGTAGGATCTGCTGAACGCACCAAGCGTGAAGGCCACTAAAAAGCTCACGATTACTGATGATGCCACAGCCGCCGCGAAATGGCTTTCTGACAGCGTGTCGGTGTAAACCTCTCTGGTCTTCCTCAGTTTCTTGATGGTGAGATTTAAGGCTACTACACTGATTCTGTAAGGCACAATTGTTTTGCTCATCTTGTCCAAATGGATACAGAAATAGAGTCCGTCATGGCTGGATGTGGCCCTTGAAATCCTCAAAGTGCCATTGCATGTCTCCACTGGGTCTTTGTTTTGGTGGTTGCAACCGTTAAATAATCCAAAAGGTGTTTGCCACCGCTGTGCCAGCACTGCAAAGGGAAGAGTAAAACAATCAAGAGACACTTTTCATAGCTTAAAACTCTTAAAAATGGAGATACATTCTTGTTCTTTTTCAATAAATGAAATAAGGCACTTCTCAAAATATTCATCCACAACTATTAAAATATATAAAGATAAAGATTTCATTTATTTTCATAGTTTCATTCACTTGAGGTTCACTTGAATATAACAAAAAACAAAAACTGAAATAAAATTGATAAGAACTAGACACGTTTAAAATAATTTTAAGAAACAACATTATTAAAACTTTAACTAAATAGTTGAGATTTGAATATATCAATGATGCTAAAATAACACTGGGTTAAATTATACTAAAGAACGTATCCTGGTGGTGTTTTAAATTCGTATACATATAGAAAGAAAGAAATGTTGAGCTGCTCACCTTCATTTCCTTGATCTCTGCACTGAAGCACCAGTGTTTCTCCTGAATGAATGTGAAGGGAGTTTTCAGGTCTGACTCTGACCTGCATGTGGTTTGTTTGACTCGGAGTCGACTGTTGAGAGCCTCTCTCATAAATGTCACTGTGTTCTGTTTGGCTGCTAATAATACATGGAGAGTTACAAAGGAGAATCAAACTCAACAAAGAGCTGATTCTGAACTCCATCTCTAGAAAAAAAAAGAGACATTCATTAACTTCAACTACTACTATTATGGCAATAATTTGATATAAAACTGCTCTTTCGACCCAAGTCATATATCAGCAGCCCCAATGAGTACGACTGTGGTTTGTCTTCACAACACACACACACAAAATCTGAATTTGAGTAAGAAAATCAGAAACTGTTATCATTTGAAAAACATAAGTATCATTCAGCCAGGCAAATACTCACAGAAGGAGTCTTGTAGTTCTCAATAAGAGTAAAGTACAGTCCTCACATGACAGCCCTTATATTTCATCTCGTGCTCCATGTTTAAAGATTAACATTTTTCTCTTCAATAATAGACAGGATGTCATGTGGATGAGAACGCCATGTTTTAAGGGTAACAGTTAGTCGGTTTATGGTTGAACAAATCAATCAAAAACTCTTTTTGATTTGAGATCTTTGTATTTTTTATTTACATGTTCAAAACAAAGATCTCAAATCAAAAAGAGTTTCAGGTAATTAGTAACATTCTTTATCTTTGCCACTGTGATAAATTAATGCAGAGTAACAAATAAGAAATTGACTAATTGTATAAAATGCAATACAGCAGCAGAAAAAAATCCATAGCTGAAAAAAGGCCTTATTTTGCTGATGAATTTCTCTCTGTGCATCGCTTTAAAAAAATGTAGTGACAGATTTGTTCTGATGAACAAATGATAAGCATCTAATGGAAATCATTAAACATATGGACTGTTGTAATAGAAAAATATGAAGATTTTTTTGTTGTTGTTGTTGTTGTTGAAGTCAAAGGCTGTGTCAGCCCTAATGTAGCCTACAGTGTTTCTGCACAGATTGGTCCACTTGATGAAGTACAAGATTTGGGAGGCAAACCCATGGATTTAGCAAATCTAAATGCATTTTGAATTAAGTGAATTTAGTCAACTTTATTTTCAGGGTTCATTTACTGCTGTATGGATGTGGCAGATCACGTTGGCCGCCAAGTTTTGTACACAAATACTCATCCAATAATGAAAGTATTGGGTCATAGTGACAGGCGCTGAGAAAAGTAACAGATATCACATGACAGCAGCGGTCTATATTTTTTTCCCCCCAGCAATAATTATGTATCCAAATAAATGTATAGAAACTTTCAGGCTGCAAACCATATTTTAACTGAATTTCACACCATTTCAATCGCAAATCCACCTTCTTGTTTTTTTTTTTTTTTTTTTTTGTACAGCAATCCTCATTTGACGTTTCAGCGTTTTGCCACAAGGTGGCAGCAGTAAATGTAAAGAAAGATCACCATGACCATGTTTTGTGTTTCTCTTTCGTTTGTCGCTTTGCTTTGCTTAGCTGGCAATATAAAACTGGTTATAGAATCAAAGTGAAGCTCAAAACAGAGAGAGAGTAAAAGGCAATCTTCTTTCAGAAAAGTTTGATTATGTGGCTCGATAACCCTTAACCCCCATAGACAGTTTTCACCCTGTTTCCCCTCTGATAAATGCGGATGAGTTGCAGAAACACCCGTGATGAAGGCCCCTCCCTCACTCAGACCACAGAGAACATGAAAGACACGAGGAACTAAACACAGTAACGTTAGCCTACAGAAAAACACAGTCCAGTGGGTTACAGTCTCTGGAGGTTTCAGGAGAGAACTGGTTCTGAACTGTGAATGTCTCTCATCTGTGCATATGAATTAGTAAATTAAAAGAAGCATCTGTTCATTCCTCATTTGAATATCCTCAACCAGCTGGGGAAAACACGAAGAGTTTTGCAGGTAATTTAATGTTCTTGCAACATTACAGGCTCATGTTTAACTGAATTTTTCTTTTCAAATGTGTGGGGAAGTGTTTAAGTCAACATCTCAATGCTGTGTTTTGCTCTTCTTTTAGTGTTTTTGTTGTGACATGTTTTGAGTTTGTTTGCATGGAATGTTGAAAAGGCTGGTTACACCGAAACTGGCTGGAATGAACTTGCTATTTTGATGTATTTGTCAGGGTTGTTCATAACAATATTAATTATTTTGTGATTTCCTGGCTTGAAAAACTCGTCAATTAAATTTAAACAAATAAAATATTTCTAAAAATATTTCTATAAATAATTTATCCAGTTATCCCTGTGCCAAATATTTGCCAAAACTATGGGAACCTTGATTTAGTCGAGCGTAACATTCATTGTATTAAGTTTTCTGTACACCTGAAAAACACCTTTATTCAGAGGCCCAAACTGCATTTTGGTGCAGTTGCTGATTTTTATTAGGCCAAAAAGTAAGATGAGATTCAGATGAATAAATATAGGCGTTAATTTGATATGAGAATGCATTTACATATCAGATGTTTACTTTTCATGTCTTAATATGATATGTAAAGACTTAGTTCTTTCTGTAGTTTTCATTGTGGGGGCAAAACATATAATGCAATATGATTGAGAGTTGGACAAATAACGTTCCTCGGAAGCCTGATGGATCATATTTGATTTTCACGATTGAACTTGATTTAACATTAAATGTTCATCTAGAAATATTAAAAGACAATATCCTGTAGCATTTGAGCAAGATAACATAATTTGATATGATATTTTTAATGCAGTGAAACTGATACAGTTTAAGTGTCTGTCCAGATACTTTCTGAGGCCCTCAAAATGCCCAAATAAACATGTCACCAGTTGAAGACGCACCCTCTTTTAAAACACACCATCTATGACTCATTCATTCTCATGATCCTGATAGTCGGGAATGAAGAGCCATGTGTTGTGAAAGGGACTTCTATTGTGTTTGTCTTCAGAAACCAGGATCCTTTGTGCTGTCAATTGGATGGTGTGGTTCCAGATGGGTGTATGGTGTCTTAAACAGATTAATCTGAGCTTCCTATCGATCTTTCCTATCTCACAGTTGTATGTAATATTTCTACGGATGTGTGGTGATGTGAGTGTTTGCAAGCCTGAGTGATGAAAAGCAGAACCATACAGTAAACTAAAGGAGGGGCCAATAGTATTTGTCTGACACTGACTCATGTTTCACTGATCCTCATTCTGAATGAATGTTTAACAGTTTTACATTAGGAATAGTTCCTGCCATGTCATTCCAAACCCATATTATTTTCTTGTCTTTTACACAAAATGATATGTTTGGGAGAATGGCCAAGCTTCTGGGTTTTCTTTTTGTGTTCTTTTTTCCAGAGATTTTCACTGTATGCTGACCGTCAAACTGTGTGGAATGTTATTCACACCAGAGAAACGCATCCAGAACAGTGTTTCTACATTAGCTGTTTTGTGCTGTTTTATAATGACACTCATAACTCGGTGCTTGTTCTGAATTACTACCTTATTTCCTCTGAAAACAGGCAAATGTAAAAGATATTGCAGTAAAGTAATCCCAGCATTCCTGCATTCTGATCTTGTGTCTGTGTGTCGCTCCAGACTGCAGGATGTTCTCGTCAGTAAAGCCGTTTGAAGGGCAGCAGTTTTCAGCCCTGAGGAAACAGTGCCAGCAGAACAGGACTCTGTTCGAAGACCCACTCTTCCTCCCTGTGGACCAGTCGCTCTTCTATCATGGAAACCGCATTGGAAAAGTCACCTGGAAGAGACCAAAGGTATAAAGAACCTTGTTACCTGTTATTAAATACCTAAGCCATGATTCAATAAAGGCTTTTTATATCTCCAAATGAGATATTTTATTCAACAGAATCCCCTTTTCAAGGACTAAAATGAATGGCACATTTCGACTGCAATGCGATTTTTCCGGAATCCTATGAAGTCACAATGTTACTCATTTAAATAATCCCCGCCCATAGAAGAAAAAGGGGCGAGGCCTGATTGAGCCGAGTTCACACGTAGTCAGGTCACTGTTCTTTTCACTGCACAACTATATGGGGTAACATTCAGTTGCTAGTGTGTTCACACTGCACGATTGGCAACAGGAGATCGTCGACAACTTCTGTCTGGTCCGCAAACTACGTTTCACAACCAAACACATGTGAGAAGTGATAAGGAAGTAACGCAAGATCATGTGTGTGCGTGAGACCGAAATTGTTATTAAAAATGATAGCCTACAAGAAGCTTGCGATCTAAATTGCCTGTGCGCTGATTTGTGCGAAAAGGAAAGGGGGGGAAAAAAAACAGATTATGCAGGAGAAAATGGTTGGGGAGATGAGGGGAGCAAGGATTGTGTGTTCTGCAAAGAGAGTTGGGGGTAAATAAATAATTTTGCATGGTGCTGCTGTTGCTGCTGGTCAAGCAAATGTTTTTGCTTTGTTTCTGTTTGAAATCATTGTAACTATATCTATTAAAATACTGATATTGTGATCTATAACTCCTCCCCGAACATCCCGCTGCCCTGTATCTTGCTCTCTCATTGGCTGTTGGTCATCGCCGATGTAGTTTTCAGTCAGAACACATTCGCACAGCAGTTGGCGATTCTCTCATATTGCATCTTTGAAAATTCACACTACGTCATTGTCACTCACGTGAACGAGCACTGAATTGCCTATGATTTCGGGCATTTGTCGGCGATCTCTTTAAACCTGTCGAGTGAAAATCGGGCCTAAAATTGTGCAGTTTGAACTCTGCATTAGAGCAGACAGAGAAACTATTTTTTCCACATTTCCAAACTCATTTGTTTGACAATATTAAGGCTGAATAACGTAGAGAGGTTAATTTATTTTTAAACCCTGTTCCTGAACATTAAAACCTAAACGTTTATCAGTGTAAAACGTTTATCTGTGTTAGCTCTAGCTCTTTGCAAGGCTGTTAACTGCTCCTTAGGAAAATTAGCCACGATTTTTGCAATCCAAAAGAAAATTACAAACGTACTCCTCTGAAACGTCCTGTGAAATCTGTTCTGCACTCTCCTCTTGATCGTTAACATTGTCAGGATCTGAATCAGGCTCGAATTGGTTTTAAATTGAAATTTTATTTTTACACTATTTTTCATAATGTAATGTGGCATTTTCAAAAGTGCTGGGTACAATGACGCATTCATTCTTTTTTTCTCTTTCGAGTAGGTTATGTTTTGAAAGACGATGTCCTGCAGCTTCCTGATGTACATAAATAAAAATGGGCACAATGTCCGAGTATAGTGTGTAGAGTATATACGACCTTAATTGTATATGTTCAGTGATGGTCCAGAGGTAGAATTTTTGCCTAGCGTGTCGGGACTCGGGAGGTTTGAGGTTCTAATCCGCACTCGTATAGTTTTTTTTCCCCTCATCAAAACCAATAATGTTTATCAGTGGTTGAATTGATATGATGTTTATCAGTGGTTGTATATGCTTTGATGAGGGAAAAAAAATATACGAGAGGGGATTAGAACCCATGAGAAAAACGGACACGTTTGTGTGCATTTTGATTTGTGATTTCACCGGAACGAATCTCCGCAACGGTTTGAAGCGCGCTTCCGAGAGAAGACAACACATTTCGGTGCTAGATCGCCTGTTATTTAACAAACAAATGAAACGAATGCTGTTAACTGGAGATGTTTTATTTGTATTGGTACATCTGTGCCGCGAGATGTTTCAAAAGTGGTGGTGAAAAAAATCAACCCTGGCAAAAAGTGGTGGGGACATGTCCCACCCGTCCCCCCCGTAAATGACGCCAATGCACAAAACACTGGGCCAGCTAACCAATCACAGCACATTTTGTATTTCAGAAGGAGGGGCTTCATAGAAATCGGCGTGTTCTAGCCATAGACTGTAAAAAATATGGACAAAGCGTCTGTGACGTCACCCGTAGACTTTTTGAAGAGTGGGTTTGAGGCTGTTTATGGGGGGTATGGGTGGTGCCATACTGGAAAATCTTGGGAAATACAAATGTTCAGAAAGAAAACAGAGGTGGTATGATGTGTTGTGTCAGATCATGGCTGAGACGTCAAATTCACTCGACGCAGCCCGTTAAAGGGTTAGTTCATCCAAAAATGAAAATTAAGTCATTAATTACTCACCCCCATGCTGTACTAACCCCGTAAGACCTTCGTTCATCTCCGGAACACAAATAAAGATATTTTTGATTTAATCTGAGAGCTGGATCAGCCCTCCATAGACTGCCTAAGGGACTGGCTCTTGACAGCCCATAAAAGTCATTAAAGAAAAGGTTTAAATATCCCATGTGCCTACAGCGGCTCAATTATAAGTTTATCAAGCGTCGAGACTACTTTGTGTGTGAAAAAAACATAAATAACGACTTTATTCGACTATTCCATTACTTCCTTATGGGCGCATGCGCGAGAACTGAGACGAGCACGTTCTCCTTCGGCTTGTTACCGGCTGCTCACCGCAGGAGTATTATCGCCACCTACCGTATAAGATGATGATCCATATTTATCGTTTTTTGAGAAGATTAAAGGCTTTTAAGTGCACCTTATAGTGCGGAAAATACGCTAATTAAATACGCTAATACCTTATGTATACAGCGTGCATCTTACTCTGCTTGTAAACAGAAAGTTTTGCGCTTCCAGCTATATCAGCACATCATCTCATACGGTAGGTGGCGCTAATACTCCTGCGGTGAGCAGCCGGTAACAAGCCGAAGGAGAACGTGCTCGTCTCAGTTCTCGTGCATGCGCCCATAAGGAAGTAATGGAATAGTCGAATAAAGTCGTTATTTATGTTTTTTTTCGCACAAAAAGTAGTCTCGACGCTTGATAAACTTATAATTGAGCCACTGTAGGCACATGGGATATTTAAACCTTTTCTTTAATGACTTTTATGGGCTGTCAAGAGCCAGTCCCTTAGGCAGTCTATGGAGGGCTGATTCAGCTCTCAGATTAAATCAAAAATATCTTTATTTGTGTTCCGGAGATGAACGAAGGTCTTACGGGGTTAGTACAGCATGGGGGTGAGTAATTAATGACTTAATTTTCATTTTTGGATGAACTAACCCTTTAACAGCTGTCAATCAAAGTTAACCGCCCTTATAGAGCATCACAGTCCCGCCCACAGCCCGAGAGAGCGCTGGTGCCGGAAGTAAATTTCCCATTCGTTTCTCCCATTGACATTTTGTAAAATCTATATCTAAAGAGTATTAGAGCATGTCTGAGGATAATCAGCTACGGCTGAACTCAGCATACAATACATCATTTCGAGTGAAAAAACGAAGAGAAAATCCAAAAAAAGTCGAGGGTACAAGCCTGTGTACATATTTTCATTTCCGAGCAAAGGAACTACTCCTCCCATAAACCACCGCGCCTCACTGAAGTCGTCTGAAAGCAGCCGTGAAAGAGCCTTTTGAGCGACTTCCAAATCTGACGACGGGCACGTGAACTTTTTTCTCCAGTGAATTTTATATAGTGAATGTGCAGGGAAACTCCTTTTCCTCGATTTACTGAAGCAAACGCATTTGCAGCTCAACATGCAAAAACATTGAGTATCTGGCTCGCTCATTAGCTAAGCTGTGGCAACTGCACATCCAATGGCGCGCGGGCGTCTCAGAACTGCGACCAATGAACTTAGCCCTACGTCATTACGCGATCTTCAGTCTTCACGTACCTTCGCGGGGTTTCAGACACGTGACATGACTTCCACCAATCAGATGCATCACTGTTGGATTGTGGGATTGTTCAGGATTGTGGGTAATGAAGTACTTATCCAATACATCGCGAATAAAAGGCATTTATCTTAAAACAAGGTTAGTGCCCCATGAACTTTTGACGTTTATATGAGCATATACAATCGCTTAGTGCAGCTGCAGCCGTAGCTGGTTTTAAGTCTACCATGTATGGTTACGTTTTTATGGCTTATATCTCAAATGTCAATGGAGAAATTGCATTGAATTTTTACTTCCGGCACCGGCTGTGGGCGGGACTGTGATGCTCTATTCGTCATACATTTTATATCTAAATATGATCTAAACTAACGAGTTAGAAAAAAATTCACCCCCCTCACAGTTGTCAGGCACGCGGAACATATTGAAGATTACAATAAAAGTCCATGGGACCAAACTGTAAACATATGAATTTATGCTGTGAAAACGCATATTTTAATATGACGTCTATGGATATTTGCTCCCTTTTGGGACCGGCCTCTAGCGGATTTGAGATGTATTTTTGCAGTTTTTCGCACTTCTGGGTAGGCATCATCTTTCAGATTAGAATATTGCCGCTTGGTTCTAGCCAGACTGTGGAGAGAGGAGCTGTAATAATGTAAAATATGTGAAAAATAATGCTTTTTTAAAAAAACAACAACAATCAAGCATGAAAACATATTCTAGTATACCACAAAACCAAAAATCTAGTCTTTGGAAAAGGGGATAATTTGACTTCTTTCAATACACCAAGGAATGTATTGAATGACTTGATAATGAGCGGCCTTTAACTTAATACACTTTAATCAGTTCAATCAGTTTAGATTAAACCCGTCTCCTAAATAACCTGGATGTTGTCATTAATCATATCTGAGCTCTGTGCTTATGGAAGGTGTGGCTCTTCTGACCTTAGATCTTGTGTAACTGGACACCATGTGTTACTTAATACGTATTTAAACTGATGCCAGATAAATGTGTTGATAGTTAAAACAATAACCTCTGCAATCCCCTGCTCGTATTATATTTAGCCAAAGATTATAATAGTTATTGTTTAGAAATGTGCTTGAGTAAAAGGTTTGTGTACAGGAATAATTTCCTGTAGCTGTCATGCTGTGTGATAAATGAACCTGTTTTTTTTTCTTTTTCTTTTCAGCATATAAATAAATCTGAACCAGGATGTAGATACAACAATGCAAGAAATGGGTGGCTTAAAGTTAGTTAAGCCAAAACATCAGTTTTTATGTGCAATATTTAGTACGCTACCAAGTTTAGGGTCAGTTAGATTTTTTTTTAAGAAGTCTCTTCTGCTCACCAAGGCTGCATTTATTTGATCAAAAATTCTGTTATACTGTGAAAATATAGTATAATATTATAACAATAACTTTCATAATCAGAATTCAGAATCATTACTTCTGTCCTCAGTCACATGATCCTTCAGAAATCATTCTAATAAGCTGATTTGCTGTTCGAGAAACTTTTCTTTTTTTGTTATCAGTGTAGAAAACTCATAATCTGAAAGCATTGTGCGTCTGTGGAAACGACGAGACCTATTTTTCTGGATTCTTTGAAGAGTAGAAATTTAAAATAATGTTTTTAAAGCTGAATTATTTTGTAACTTTAAATGTGTTTACTGTCACTTTTGAACAATTGAATACATCCTTGCTGAATAAAAGCATTAATGTCTTTTCATAAAAAAATATCTTAATAACACCAAATTTTGAATGGTAGTGTATATTTTATCAATTTACAAACTTAAGCAACTACACAAAAGGTCTTTAAGATACATTTTGCTGAATTTCTTAGTAGTACAAGATGAAATGTATTGTTTCTCTTTTTTCCTTGCCTTCCGTACTGTTTTCAGTGTCTTCACAGCAGCAATTAGCTAAAACTCATCATACAAAAACAAGCCTAAAAGATCTTTGTCTTGATCGATTAAAACGGAACCCAGTCCATTAAAGGCTGTAGAAGAAGTCCTTTTGTCATTCCATTAACTATTTAGATATGCATGAGGTTTATAAGTGATCCACTGAATGGATTGTCAATGTTAGACAAGCTCAAAGGATATTATAGTGTGGGGCTAATGTAACCTTGTTTGCTCACTGGTTTTGGCTCTGTTTCATATGTGATTTATAGTTTTCTTTCTTCCCGTTTTATCATCATCCAGGTGAAAATGAGGTGCTTCTGATTACTTGGTAAAGTAACAGACTTTCCTCAGCAAACCGCATGATTTGAGGAATCATTCATGTCAGAAATACAAATGTTACACCTCAAAGTTTAATGCTATGAGCTTTAGCAAATACCACTAGACAGTCGGTCACACAGAGCAGTGTGTTTGCGTTTAGGGAGCATTGCTTCAGGACACTCCCTTTTTCACCATCCATCATGAACTGCGGTGTTCTGTTCGGGCATGTGAGTGCAATGCAGTTAAACAAGTGCAATACAATCATCCGTCTGCTAAAAACCTGTCATGAACTGTACCGTTTGTACTGTTTATCAGAGCAGCCGGTGGTGTTTACAGACCTTCACTCACGAATGTCACATGAAGCAGCTCTTCCTCATTGCGGCTGTTGTTTTCTTTTCTGTTAAAGGGTTAGTTCACCCAAAAATGAAAATCCTGTCAGTATTTACTCACCCTCATGTTGTTCCAAACCTCTATGTCCTTATTTGTTCTGCTGAACACAAAGGAAGATATCTGGAAGAATGTTTTAATCAAACAGATCTCATTCTCCATTGACTACTATAGTATGTATTTTTTCTACTATGGTAGTCAATGGGGAATGAGATCTGTTTGATTAAAACATTCTTCCAAATATCTTCTTTTGTGTTCAGCAGAACAAATAAACACATAGAGGTTTGGAACATCAAGAGGGTGAGTAAATACTGACAGGATTTTCATTTTTGGGTGAACTAACCCTTTAAGGCGGGAAGGGAGAAAGAATGCTTAGGGGAAAATTGAATTGTGATTTCTGTTTTATAATATTTATTTATGCAATAGGAGTTTAAAATGCATTTATTAGAGCTTCAGGTTTGCTATGTTTGTTGTTTATACGGTTACACAAAAAGGGGCAAAAAATATATTGTGTATATGTTGAAATAACATAATAATAATATAATAGTCATATTTATTTTAAATATTATGTGTTTAGGCATATGTTAGGCCCAGAATATAGAAACCAGTAAAATATTACCATTATAATAAAACTACATTATACATTTTAAAGTAAAATTTACTGTTTTTTTTTTTGTTTTGTTTTGTTTTGTTTTTTTACATAAATAAAATACTAATAATTTCTTAAATTCATAATTTTCAGACATAACTTCAAATCTTTTTTTTTTTTTTTTTTTGGTGGAAGATCATAGGGAAACCTTAAAGGGATAGTTCACCCAAAAATGGAAGTTGTGTCATCATTTATTCACCCTCAATTTATCCCAAAACCTGTATGAATATTTTGAAGAACGTGAAACTAAACCGTGGTTGGACCCCATTGACTTTCATAGTTTTTTTTTTCCATTCTATTGAAGTCAGTAGGGCACATGGACTGTTTGGTTACCAACGTTCATCAAAATATCTTCCTCTAGTGTTCAGCAGAATAAATGAATTCACACAGGTTTTGGAATAACTTGAGGATGAGTAAATGATGACCAAAGTTTCATTTTTGGTTGAACTGTCCCTTAATGTTTCTCCTTTGTTGGCAACTTGGCATCAACACCTTTTAGATAAATGAAGCTTCAACGTGTAGTTAGTTGGGATGTACGGAATGCCATTTCAGCAGTACTCAAAGTTGTTGTGCCTCAATGACACTTTCAACGAAGATGGCTGGTTTAATTACAGGTGCTCGGTTTTCTTATTTAGTAAAATCACACTGCCCTGCAGCTGCGGTGCTTCTGTAACTGGACTCTGTTGTATGTGGGAATATGGAGCACTGAATCATGGGAATCTCTTTGTCTCTTTATAACAGGAGCTCTGTGAGGACCCACACTTGTTTGTGAATGGAATTAGTGCCCATGACCTGCACCAGGGGCAGCTGGGAAACTGCTGGTTTGTGGCAGCGTGTTCCAGTCTAGCTTCCAGAGAAGCTCTGTGGCAGAAGGTGAGTTCGTGTTGTCATTGTTCCCATACTAAAAATATGCCTGAGATGCCATTGAAAACCATTTTTGGTTCCCCAAAAACACCTTTCACCATTATACCGGTAGTAATTTATATAAAGGACCTTCTGTCTGTGGAATGGAAAAGGTCCATGGATGTGAAAGGTTCTTCATTATTATTTTTAACCTTCAAATGGTCTTTGTTTCCTGTTTACACTTCTGGGCATCGGGATCGATACGACCCCAACAATTGATTGAGTAATTGTACAAAAAATATACATCTTTAGTCTTACAAATAATATATCATTTGTTTGTTTACTTCTCATCTATTCATTAATGCTGTGTTTTTGGAAATATAAAGTACTTTTGTATCCATAGCCTATACCAAACAATTCCTCAACTACACCATTAGCTTGTATGTGAAATATTATTTTTTTTATGATACATTGCATTTTTATATTTTTCTGTGTAAAAAATTTCAGATTTATGCTGGATTTTTTTTTTTTTTTGGACACATGAAGAAAATATATTTAGTTTTTTTTTTCACATTTCCCATTCATTTCAATGTGGAGTCATATTGACCCCGAAGACCAGAAGCCCAGTTTTGTGTGTGTGTATAAATAGATAATGTATGAAAAGTCACTAAATCTCATTCCTATGAGATGAAGGGAACTTTTTTTTTTTATTAAGTAAAAGTCGATTGGGGTCGTATAGACCCCATGACCTGATTTAGGGCTAAGTGTATGGTATTTTGTCTGGATTGATGGTTACTTTGGTAAGTTTTTAAGGATTTGAAAAACTGCTCTGTAATCGGCGATATCAGCGGTTCATCTCAACGCCCACATCCTTATCATTAGTTTGGTTAATGAATAGGTTAAATGTCCATGAAAGTTAATATTGTAAGAATGAGTTCACCGATTTACTATTCAGAAGATGTGGGAAATATCATGGGAGTTAAATAGAGTCTATGCCAGTGCTCAAAGTGGGCCAATTGCCTGACTGCCCACAAATTTATTTTTAATTTTTATTTATCAGACTTAATTTCAGATTTACTTTAGTATTTTTATTTATCTTTAACATTACTGATTATTGATATATTTGCGTCCGTCCGGCTGTCCGCATCCATGGTGAGCTCTCAGACGAGGTTTCACCTTTACTGTCATCGTGAGGAAAGTTTTCCAGCGCAGGCCGGGTGTCCAGTTTGGAGGTGTTTACTCGTTGACGGATGATGACAGTGCCGTATTTGCAAACGATGAAGCAGAGGCTACTGATATTATGTTATCGCCAGTACTGCCAAACCGTATGGATTAACCATCAATATTGATAAAACAGAAGTCAATATAGTCACTGTGTCTACCTTAAAGGTAGACCTACCTTACCTTCACTTTAAAAAAAAACTTTTGCTGATAATTTACTCACCCCCATATCATCCAAGATGTCCATGTCTTTCTTTCTTCAGTCAAAAAGAAATTAAGGTTTTTGATGAAAACATTCCAGGATTTTCTCCATATAATGGACATCAATGGGAACCAAACAGTTCAAGATCCAAATGAGAGTTTCAGTGCTACTTCAAAGGGCTTTAGATGACACCAGACGAAGAATAAGGGTCTTATCTAGAGAAATGATCTTTCATTTCAAAAATAAATTAATAAGTTTAAGTTTTATAAGCACAAATGCTGGCTTTGTTCTGTGATGCACGTTCGTTACCCTCCTGTTCATTTCAACGAAATGTACGAAATGACTTCCTAAAAAAGGAATATTTTTTGAATGTTTCTCTGTCTTAAACAAGTAATAAATGTCATGTTTGTTTGCGTTTTATGAAAATCCTCAAACTCTGCTCAAGGTTGTGTTGTTACTGTTTTATTTTTAGTGTTCAGGTGACTCTATTATGTAAGCTCATTATTTCTCACATAATGTGATCTTTCCTCATTACATGGTGTAATCCTTATAAATTGAGCCATGGGATGTGCTAACTGAGCAAATGAAGCATTATAAGGACAAGTCTTAGTTAGATTGAATGAGATCGCATTGATGGCTTGTGACTAATTGGAGACTTGGGGTTATCACCTTGCTGTATTTTCATTTGTGTCCACACACGATGCACAGTCGTGGACAAACATCAGTTCCCACGAGATGACTTGTTTGTTTCCATGCGTTTGCATTACAGTTTTCCAAATCCAGATGCTTGGAAAAAGTTTTTTTTAAAGCACTTCCGTTTACTCATGAGCTTAAAGTCGTACGTCATCCGTCTGTGTCTCTCCATGTAATTCTCATTAAAGAGCCTCACGGGACGTCCTGCCTGTCGCTGTCACACTGCAGCGCTTGCAGTAATGCACCTTACACGGATACAGTACGCTGAGCACTAGAGTCCCTCCTTGTTGTGCGTTCTGTCTCTGCTAGACAAGTTGTTTCCTCCTGAGGTCTAATTACTGTCCGCTAACTCTTCCTGCGGTTCCCCTAAAGAGCTCCATCAGACACACACTCATAGATCTCATCTGGCCACACACTCACACCTAGTGGACTGCCTACCTAGGCAGAATGTAAAGGTGATAAAGTTAATAAAGTTAGGTACGCGACGACATTATGTTGCCTTTTAAGATCTCCGTTTGACCATATTCTAAGTCATATCTCTTAACAGAGAAAACAATCTCAGAACCCATTGCTAATTAAATTAACAGGTTAGAATTTAATTTAATTACAAATTAAATTTAAGGTTTGACTTTTTAATATAATTTTTCAGTACCACTGTTATTTTAGTATTATTTATGTACTATTATTATAGTTTTTTTAATTGGCCTTTTTCTTTTTTACAGTTTTCATTCTCAGCTTATATATATATTATTTCTATATATATTATTTTTATAATATTATTATATTATTTATATATATTATTAATATATATATATATATATATATATATATATATATATATATACTGTATATATTACTAATTTGGTTCATTCTATTTTTATTTACACTGTAGTTTTTTTTATTTATTTATTTTTTTTTTACTTTTAGTTTTTATTTATCTCCCGTTAGTATTGTTATTCTTCAACTTACGGTTATTCCGGTTAGTTGCCAAGGCAACGTTTCTAATGTTTCATGTTTTCAGATTTATTTAATTTACAAAAATGTTTATAATCATTTTAGTTAACATTAATAAACCTGTTTAGTGCTGCATGAAATCTCAATAAAACTGTCCTTTTAAAGGGTACCTATTTTGCATTTTTGAAAATTGCCCTTCATGCAGTGTTTAACATAGATCTAAGTAAACGAAAACATCCTGCAAAGTTTTAAACATGAAAGTTCATCGTATACAAAGTTATTGTCTCTCAAAAACAAGAGTCGACTCTGAGTCGCTGATATGAATCGTTCGAAGAACGATGCTTTTCCTTTGTCTAGTTGACGTCAACTTGACAAGTTATTTGAATAAGAAACGCCCACTTATTGCGCTCGGACACGCTAGGGAAAACCGGAGCTCCAGGGGTGGCGGGCAAATCTGAAACTGGCCCAGGACGGTCCACCCTGCCTGGGCTGGCCAGGGAGGTCTGAGAGCATGGAGGTTTGGACCCACCGCACCTTTTTGGACTCTGTCGTTTTTCGAGATCTGGGCTTCGGAAAACAATCATGTCGACGAGACGCTGTGTTTTGAAGTGCGACGCAAAAGCGAACTTTTTTCACCTGCCAAGTGAGGAGTATTTGAAGACTAAGTGGCTGCAGTTCATATATACAAGTACTGCTATACCACACAAGTATAGCCCAAACCTTGTTCTGTGTTCGCGTCATTTTGAAGATGATTGCTTCACAAACCTAAACGCTATAAAGTATGGATTCGCGAGCCGGCTCTATCCTAACGAGCTGAGGATCTGAGGTGTGTTAAATGAGGGAGACATACACAATATGCAGAGCGCTGGGGTCTCGAGGACTGGAGTTGAGAACCCATTTAAGGTAATAAGAGTTCCGTTTTTCTGCACAGAGAATACCAATCACAACTGACTAGGTCATCTGACCAATCACCGCAGATTAGCGTCACGCAAAGGCGGGTTTTGGAAAACGACTCGCTAAAACGATTCATATGGGAGTCGGTGGGCAAATCAGGTAAAAATAAATACATATTATAAGACAACAAAAGTGTTTTTGTCATTGCATGCTTGTAAAACTGTTGTTGGGGACTCCCAGAACAATATTAGGAACATTTTAAATGACATAATAGGTACTCTTTAAAATGTTTTTTTTTTTTTTTTTTTTTGCTGTCTAATTTTCTTTTTCTTAGTGTTGCATAGTTATCTTGCCAGCAGCCATTTCACCCTGTAGCCCAAGAATTTGTCCATTGTCCTCTGTCCATCATCATAGCCTCCTAATCATCCACTTATATACTCATTGGCTTCATCACTCTGTCTCCTCTCCACCAGTAAGCTGGTGTATGTGGTGTGGCGTGATATGGCTGCCGTTGCATCATCCAGGTGGATTCTGGCAGATTTGATGAATAAATGGAATGAATTAATATTAAAATTAGTAGAAAAATGCTAACTTTGGGATAGTTCACCCATAACAATTTTAATTCTGTTATTTACTCACCCTCAAGTCGTTCCAAATCTGTATTGCTTGCTTCTGCTAAACACAAAAGAAGATATTTTGATGAATGTTGGTAACCAAACAGTTGATGAGCCTCAATAGCCGCGTTTCCACTGCCGGGCCAGGGCTAACGGTGAGCCGAGCCGAGCCAGTGGCCTCATGCCTCAAGCGCCGGGCTTTCGTTTCCACTGCTGGGCCAGTAGTCTCACAGCGCTGCCCTAAACCCCGCCCCTAACACGCCTTTCTGGATCAAATGACATACAACCCAATCCATTTCAGCGGGTATTGAGTACCGAAGTTACAACGTCACTCTGTAGGCCAAAACGCGGAAGTGAGTTAGCATTTTAGCACTACCGGTTCCCTCACTCTAAAGTCTATGGGATTTTTTTTTTAATGGGTTTTGGCTAAATCACCTGAAATAAGGTCTGTAGTGAACAAAGCCTCTAAATATTTTCATGTTTTAATCTGACATAAAACACACCAGTTATAACCTGCTTGTGTTTTTTTAAACTTTATTGTGTCTGCTTGTGTTTTTTAAAAAAAATATATAGTCTTCAAAATGTATAAATTTTGGATTAACCTGTAAAGATTAAAACGTGTAAGGGTCACAACTCTTTGTTAAACACGGATCTTATGCCTATGGGGAAAATGCATAGCTTTTCGATCGAGGGAACCCATGTGCCGCTAGCTTCCGTGACGTCATCACTTCGGCACTCTATTATGAATTAATTTATTTTTAAGTTAGGGAGATAGCATGTATATTAACTCACCCGCCGTGGCTGCAATAGTGTCCCGATTGTCTCGTGAGTCGCCACTAACTAAGGGACAGTGACCCAGCACATCGTCCATCAAGTCGAACCATGGCAAGTTCCTTTTCTTAGCTCCGCTTTGTCCATTGTGCGTTTCAATTGCCTTGTACAATACTGCACCCGCAACATTTTTATTTTTTCCTGAACTTAGCTTAGATAGTTCAGCATCGATGTATTTTAGAACGTCCTGGTTTCTTCACACGCCGTCACATTGACGGTTGCACCCTTTCTTCTGCCCAAATGCTCAGACGAGCTTTGGTATCTTCAACAGACCAGCACAGGCTTGATATAAAAAAGTTAAATGTGCAACTTGCCTCAGATCATAATGTTCCAAAACACTGATAAACTCCGCCTTTTACCTTGATCACGCCTCTAGCCCTAGCTAGCCCGCTTTGGCCCAAGGTATTCGACGGGCCAGAAATCCTGGCCGCTGGCCCCGAGCAAGCCCCGCAAGTGACGGTGGAAACGTGACTGGCCCTGGCACGCACTAGCACTGCTCGGCCCTTGCCCGACAGTGGAAACGTGGCTATTGACTTCCATAGTATGAAAAAAAAACTTGTGAGGGACACATCAACAGTTTGGTCATTTTTGGGTGAACTATCTCTTAAACGCTTTATTGGAATCAATTGGGATTTGAGGTCAGAGTTTATTTTGAGGTGAAATAGTTGAGTAGTATGAACTACAGGTGCATAGTGTTAAGGTTAGGGTTTGGTTTAGGGTTAGTTACTTGTAATTATGTATAATTCATGGTTATTACCAGTAAGCACATGTAGTACTGTCACCTAAAAATAAAGTGAGTCAAATTAGGTCGGCTTTTTTGTGGCTTCCTTTTAAGAATTTCGCCAAGTCATATGTACTCATTCACAGTGGCACTGAAATTATATTTATCAAAAATAGATGTTCTAGATGTTTACGTCAGGGGAAAAAGTTTTCAAAGATTATATGAGAAATTTACGTTGACATATATATTAACATTATTTCTTTGACAGGCACATTTAAATGATTACCATTTATTGACTGCTTAGTTGCCTTGGTTCATAGCACACGGATAACATTTTGGTGGTTGTATGTGTGAGAACCGTTATTTTGCTCGATTCTTTTAATGAACCAGTTCACAAATTGAGCTTAATTAGTTTGATTCTTTTTCGCTATCCTTTCAGTTGTCGGTAACACTTTACAATAAGGTTCATTAGTTAACTACATTAGTTAGCATGAACTAATAATGAACAGCACTTATACAGCATTTACTAATCTTTGTAAACGTTAATTTCAATATTTACTAATACTTTATTAAAATCTTGTTAACGTTAGTTAATGCGCTGTGAACTAACATGAACAAACAATGAACAGCTTTATTATCATTAACTAACATCAACGAAGATTAACAAATGTATTGCTCATGGTTAGTTCATGTTAGTTAGTACATTAACTAATGTTAAATAATGAACCTTATTGTAAAGTGTTATCCAGTTGTCAAACAAAATGTTAACAGAAACACTTGATGATGTAAAGAACTGAAGAATTAGCTTGTTGAACCGGTTCATTGAAACAAACTGTTAAAAAGAACCTATTCGTTGAAATGAGTCAGACTGCCAGAACTAATGTGGCATTTGCCTGAAGGCTGGGTACATTGATTGAATGCCGATATTGATCCAGTTGTCCGGTGGTTAGTGATGGACACTGGCTGAGTCTGTCTCAGTTGACCTTCCAGTCAGATGCCTTCACCATATCAACACAACATTCACATCCAGAAACAGAATGATTGACAACACAATTTATTTTACTGTAGGTTCGCTCTAAGCGTCATCATGGCGTTGGATTACATGTGCACCAGACAAAATCATCCAGCAATTGCTTTATGCATAAAAACAATCCTACATTTTTCTGGATGGCAGCTTAATAGCATCATGAAGTTCAGGAAAGTACAGAGGACAAGAGCTAAAGAAATTGAAGGGTTTTTTTTAACACAAAGGACTTTCGTTGAATGGTAAAAGAAAAAGGTTTAGACTGACCATCACATAGAGCATCTAACCTGTCTGCGGTTTTAGGATTCGATCTGTCACTTGTTTTTGTTGAAGGTCAAAGAGCAAGAGATTTTCTCTTTCGTCGCCCCCTCCTTATAGGCGAACAGGAAATACATCACTTTCCGCACCTTCGCCAGCTCGGCTATCCTCTCTCCGAACTCCTGGATGTCCGCCTCCAGGCATTTGATGGGCAGATCATCGGGATCTCCAGTGTTCCTCCAGAACTGGCCGATGGGCTCCAGCAGCTGCCTGGTCATCAGGTTGGTCAGGTCGGGCGTCCAGAGCTGGCAGATGCCGGTGACTGTGAAACGGCCCGTTCCTTGCAGGGTCACGTTCCAGTGGGAGAAGGTCAGCTCCTGCTCTCTGAAGTCCAGCCGGTAGACGGACTCGTACGGCAGGAGAAGCCTCTCGCCGTCCTGCCTCTTCTGACCCCGCTGCTGCAGCGACTGCACCCTCAAACGCATCATCTCTGTCAGCTGAAGGTCCTCGGTGAAGGTCAGCTCCATTTCCGAACCCATGACCCGATAGTCTTGTAGATGAGGAAGGAGCCGTCTGCTCGTGGCTTGTGTCTGTGTGCGACTGAATAAACTCTCTCCTCTTTCAACCTTCACTTTCCATCCCCACCCGCTTCTGTGGGCCCCACGGGCAAAAAGCCTCATTTAGTTGGGGACTTTATTGATTCTGCCTCACATGCTCTGAGCCTCTGGATGAGTTTTGGGAGCAGGAGGAGGAGCAAACCAACCGGAGACTCGCTGTTAGAGTTTGACGTATTGCAGCACTAGGCAACAGATGCTTGCTGCTGATCAAGAAACTTTAAGGATTTTTTTTTTTTTTTTTTTTTTGCAGGAGTTTTTTGTGTGTGTGCGGATAGATAATAAATACATTGGGTTAACAGCATTTAATTATTACAATGTCATTAACAAATGCATCTGAATATTTTACTTTATTTTTGTTATTTTTTATCCCATTGTCATATAGCAAAAATCCAAATATTTAAAAGTTTTGTATTCCAATATTTTTTTTTTAATCCGCTCAAATGTAGTATAACAACAAGTACTATGATTTAGAAATTCTTCACGTACTGTATAATATGTTTATTGTTGTTGTTCTAGCATGAAATGTTTAGTATTACGGTATTCTGAATTGCAGGGAGAAAAATATGCCTAAAATGTACAGAAATTCCTAAAGGCCATATTACCAAAAAAAACCCCGTTACATTTTGTTTTCTGTAATTGAAATAAGGCTAAAATAAATATTAGATGGAAAAACTTAAAAGTACTAAAAAAAACTAAACATTAAAATAGTATATGAATACTAAAATAATAATAATAATGATTATATTATAATAGTAAAATAACAGTGCTTAAAATAGGGTTAACAATTATTCAAGAAAAATTTTTTTTAAAGGGGTCATGAACTGGCTTTTTAATTTTTTTTTATATTGTTGTCTGAGGTCAACTTATGACGTTCACTTGGTTTTTACATTTAAAAAAAAAACATCAAGATGAATAAGTAATAGGCTATTTTCTACCCTAGTTTTGAGCCCAGCTCAAAAACGCTCGGTTTTTATTGGCGTTTCGCATTGAAGACTTAAAGAAGTAAGAACATTGAAGAAGTAAATGCCCACTGCTGTGGGTGGATAACAGTTTTGCATATTATAATGAGTTATATGAGCTCTCGATCCGGTTTGTCATCTCGAGGTAGGCTATGCTATGTTATTTATCTATGCGTGTAATGCGCGAATCGGTGGGCGGGGCTTAACCGGCCGTGTTGAAATAGGTGTTGATCTTCTTCTGTTTTATCCTCTTTGACGTAATAGTTCCCCACTTTGAAAAACGAGTCGTTTGCTGAGCCTGGTGTCAATAAAAGCTTTTTTTGGACAAACAAGGACGTTTTCAGTTCTGAAACTTACAGGATATTCTAATAATATGATGACCTCTTAGATGTCAAAAGCTCAAAGAAAATTTGATTCTCAGTCGATCACCCCTTTAAATTAAAAGGTTATTTCTTTGGAGTGAAATATGACCTGGGCATGTTCTTTCATTTGATTCGCCCATAAGCTCTTGTAATTCCCTTTTCATTCACCATTCTTTTTCTGATCTACATCAGGTCTATCAGTGTAAGGTTAAGTTGACTCCAGTTATATATATATATATATATATATATAAACTGTATTTTGCTATTTATAGGTTATTCCTGATTGGAAGGACCAGGAATGGGATAAACCAGAGAGCTATGCTGGGATTTTTCATTTTCGGTTCTGGCGTTTTGGGGAATGGGTGGACATCGTCATTGATGACAGACTGCCAACCGCAAACGGGAAGCTCATCTACTGCCACTCCAATGACAGTAATGAGTTCTGGAGTGCTCTGGTGGAGAAAGCCTATGCCAAGTAAGTACCACGACCAGTATAAACAGGAAGAAAAATGCCTTCTTAAATAAAGCTAGCAGATACTTGGAGGGATATATCAGATATAGGTTGATGATAATAAGAAATGTTTCAATGGTGTCCTTCACTTAACTGGTTCGTTTATCTGACCCCTTGTTTATCAGGTTATGTGGATGTTATGAGGCTTTGGATGGTGGCAACACAGCTGATGCTCTGGTGGATTTCACTGGCGGTGTGTCCGAGCCCGTGGATCTGCTGGAAGGGAAGTTTAACCAGGAGGAAGAGGCCCGTCATCAGCTGTTTGAGCGGGTTCTGAAGGTCCACAACAGAGGAGGCCTGATCAGCTGCTCCATTAAAGTGAGTTTGATGTCAAGTCGCATGCATTTGTGTTTCATGCTATAAGAAATGTTAGCGTATTTATTGTGGACATACTTCTCAATATATATGTATATATATATATATATATATATATATATATATATATATAGGGCTGTCAAAACGATTAATCGCGATTAATCGCATCTAAAATAAAAGTTTTTGTTTACATAATATTTGTGGGGCCACTGTGTATAATTATTTTCTATATATATATATATAAAACACACATGCATTTATATTAAAGAAAAAAATATTATTTAGATATAAAATATTTGTATTTTTATATAAATTATATATAAATCTATATACAGAATATACATGAAAATATTTCTTAAATATATACAAGCATATGTGTGTATTTATATATCTAAAATAATTATACACAGTGCCCCCACATATATTATGTAAACACAAACTTTTATTTTGGATGCGATTAATCGTTTTGACAGCCCTAATATATATATATATATATATATATATATATATATATATATATTTTATTCTGTTGTAATGTCCTGCCTCATAGACGTCCATTATACATGCATTACTGTAAACACAATTTCTATTTATTTATTTTTATACATTTTATTTTTATTTTCTTCAAAATGGGTTATCAGCAGCATGCCAAAGGTGCTGTACATAGTTTAACTTTCATTTAAACGTACTAAGGTACTTTCATTTAAAGATACTCCACTATATACACCACAGCAAGTGCTTAGGAGCACTTCGACTCAGCGCATATATTTCTATGTACTCGGTGCAGTAATATCATCACTCGTGAAAAATCCTCTCTCACTCTCCGGAGTGATGATATTACTGCACCGAGTCCATAGATATATATGCGCCAAGCACTTGCTGTCGTATTCCGCCATACAATATAGTTATCCACTTTACATGCTTAGAAAAGCGTAACGTTTTATTTTGTGTCACTGTCCTTGGTCGAGTTACACTGCTCGCGTAACTGTATTTAAATAGGGAAAACGTGGAGATGTTTGGTCGCTTCTCTTTTTGGCCCATATTTAATGAACTGGGCTAGTTAAGTGCGATCAAAGTGTCTCGCGCACCAGAGCGACTGAGACGACAGAGTATCAACTCATCTTAGTTAAGGGAATAACATAGTTTAATATGAAAAAGCGGTGGAGTATCCCTTTAACACTAGAACTCCCAAGGCGGTCATTTTGACCGTTTTTGAATTTTACAGTTTAATTACTTTGTTAAAATAAAATCAATGTGGCTGTAGGACTCTGACTTTTCCTAAATATGTGTATATTTTATTCTGGCACTGTTATTTTATTACAATCACAAAACACAAAACAGTTGCGTCCTATTTCGAATGGCCATGGCGGTCATTTTGACCGCACGCATTATAGATATCATAAGTCCGCTACATTTCCCGCGATCAACACGCACATATTGTAGAAGTGCACAAATGAGCAAGTTTCGCGTCCATCACGCGACTGGCAAGCGAATTTCGCTCCGACCACATGAAATCAAAAGCCACTCAACTGGTGCGAGAGTCGGGCAGGCGGTCCGGGACGGAGATGAAGAAGGCAGTGCCAAGTAAGGAGAAACTGCAAAAATTAAACCAAGGAGTCATGTGCCAAATGTCACAAAGTAGTGTGTGGGACTGAAGCTGCACGCGAAGCGGTGTTTTCCTATGTGTGTGTGCGTAAGCGTCAGTGAATGATGCGGGGTGTTTCCGCCGTTCAAATGAGCCCACATCTTTATAGAGAGCCTAAGTCCCTCCCCTTCCGGTCGACCACCATGGGACCTAACTTCGAAAAAATATTGAATGGGAGTCAATGGCAAGAGACAACAAATATTTTGATCTGGTTTGAATTGTGCCCTGAATTACACATATGATGTTTGTCAATTTAAAAGATACATTTTAAAGTAAAGAAAGTCGCAGTTTGATGTAAAACCGTTGAGGTATAAGACTGTGAAAATACGTCATTACAAAGACTACAAACCCCAAAGGCACACATTTTCTCTCAATGAATAAAGCTAACTTTACTGAGGCTGTCTGTCATTATTTCTACGGTCTTACGTTATAATCGTAACGTTACACCGTCCTACCTGAGTGTTTTGTACCAGACTGCACGCACACGAGCAGCGGATCTCGTTTCTCTTCCCGGGAGATGTAGTTCACAGAGCGATTTTCACATAAAACTAAATGTTACTCTTCTGTTGTATGACAAACTGCGACGTTTTTGAGTTTGAGAATCATCTTTTAAATTGACAAACATCATATGTGTAATTCAGGGCACAGTTCAGACGGAATAAAAAGATAAGTTGTCTCTCCCCATTGACTGCCATTCATATTTTTTCCGAAATAAGGTCCCATGAGCCGGAAGCGAAGGGGCGGGACTTAGGCTCTCTATTATCACCTATCGTAGGCTAACATTGTAGATCCATTTATTTTTAGATTTCACATTGATTGTATTTGTATAACAGGGCTGTACTGTATGAAGCTTTGACGTTTCCTAGATTTTTTGCATGTCTATTCACGTGGGGAGTGCGGTGAAAAAATATTTTTGACGCAAAACTTTCCTTCCTGGCAGCACCTATCAGGGAAATATTTATTTTGTATAGGCTTTATAATATGATATAATATTTTGCTTGTTTTAATGGCAATGGCATTATAACATGACAACAGGAATTATAAGCGTCATTGGAAAACTTAAAGAGAAAGGTTCAAATGCAGATATGACATGACGATGATATGAAATGACGTTCAGTACAGCCAAATGAACGTCAAAGTTTGAACGGTCAGAATGACCGCTGTGGTCGTTGTAGTAGTTATGGAATTCCGGTAGTTCTAGTGTTAAAGCTTTTTTAATCAGTAAGCAATGGCCAATTAAAGTTCAACTCATTGACTCAAACTGAAACTCCTGCTCCTGAAACTAATGCAATAAGAAATATGATGATGAACTCAAGTTTCATGCCATCCAGCGTAATGTTTTCATTCTGTTTGGATTCTCTTTTCTGTAGGCGACTACTCAGGCGGACATGGAGGCCCGTTTAGACTGCGGCCTTGTCAAAGGTCACGCGTATGCTGTAACTGACGTGCGTAAGGTACGTCTGGGCACCGGCCTGCTGGCCTTCTTCAAATCAGAGAAGCTCTCCATGATCCGTATGAGGAACCCGTGGGGTCAGAGAGAGTGGAATGGAGCTTGGAGCGACAGGTTTGTGAACATCTGCAAGCTGTTAGTGTGTGGTTTAACGTTGAAGCAGACGGTACATATTTAAGCACGTCTGCATGATGTTCCAGCATAAATTTGCACAACTACAGGAGAACAAATTCATTACAGTGTTTTCTGCATTTGTGCTGTCACCGTTGTTTGTGCCTTATTTTAAGCTGGAATTTTCCCTGGCCTTCCCTGATGTAAATTGTTTGATTTATGACTAGAAACACTTCAAATGATCGTCTAAACAAATTTCCCCATTTGGTAGAAAAGCATTCGCCTAATGCTAACATTTCCTAAACAATTAGGAAGAGGAATGGTTTAAATCAAAACATGCTTCATAAATGAAAAAGGATTAAAGTATGAATGTCACTGTGGACAATGCATAATGCACATGCAACCATGTAAAAAAAAAGATGCAATGGAAAAAACAGGAAATGTGCTGACACAGAGACGCTTTGTTTCAGACCAACGATTGTGAGTGTTTTTAAATGCTCTGTGTGTTTTTGTGCTCATGCTGCCTCCTACTGGAGGACAAGCTGAACATCAGGTGTCGTATTCAGTATTGTAAAGGTGCACTACATTATTTTCTGTTCATGCTAATACAGCAATTGTCTTTGAGTTTATTCTGATCTTGTTCACATTGCAAGAGTTTGGGTGCGAAAACCAGATTTAAATGTGAGAGAGAATGCCCTAAATCAGGGGTCTTCAACCAAAAACACTTGTTGGACAAAAAAACAGTGCTGGGACCTTATAACATACATTTAATACCATATTAATGTATTTACTTGCTTTTTTATCATGCTTGCATTGTACTACATTATAATTATTCTAATGTATTGGCAGATTCATATTGCTCATTAAATTCGAGTTATTGCACTAATTACATTTTTTGTAGAAGGGACAATCAATTATACATTTTGATGACATACATTTGAAGGAAACCTAATTTTTACAGTATATTTTACAAAGGCCCGCACATATGCAGACAATTTTGTAGCCACAAATCAAGAATTTGTTTCCATTACTTATTAATTTGTTCCCTCGTTTCAGTAAATCGTGGCCACGTTGTTCTAATTTGTTTCCTCGTTATTAAAACAAGGGAACAAATTAATTTAAACAAGGTAATGAATTATACATTTGGCCCTGAATCATTTGCAGGGATTTTTCTTTAATGCATTATTTGATTTCGATCCCAGATTAATTTGGTGGGGAAAAAAAAATCTAATTTTTAAAAATGCAAAAGCAAACGTTTTCAGTTACTAGAGCCATTTGCGAAATGCGTTGTTAGCAGGCTTATTTGTCAATTGTATTATTACTGTACCATTGTACAGTGGAAATTGAATAACCACACTGTAATGTTGTTTTTTTTCTGAATCCATTTCTGTTTGTCTCTGAATGTGTAGCTCAGAGGAGTGGAAGAGAGTCAGTAAGAGTGAGCGAGAGCGGTTGGGTGTGACCGTGGAGGATGATGGCGAGTTCTGGTGAGATTAATATCTTGACGGGGGGTGTTTCTGGACTTAGTGAATTAAAATTGTGAAGGACAATCAGAAAATCTGTTAAGCAAAGGAATATTCTGATCAAATCCAACTTAAGCTCCATCTATGGGATGGTGTCGATTACCACAGAAAATCATTTGGCATCTTTCGGCTTGTCTGTAGAGCATTAAAAAAGGGTTTAAAAGCAGAAATGTGAAGCTTGTTAAAGAGCTTGTATTAATTCATCAGTGCAAAAAATAAATATTATCCTCCTGGTCTGGCATCTTTGCACGTATCATATGAAAGTTACTGGGTTTACATGGTCATGACAGGAGCACTGAAACATTTTACAACATTACATTACATTGCATGTAACTGTTGCGACTATACTTTTCAGAACAGTGTGTATTTTATTGTTTATTGTTTTGTAATATATCCCATTTTATTAATTCATTCATTCTTTCATTCATTCATTTTTAAAAGCGTATGTCAATTATCTAATCAAATCCTTCTGTAATTAATCGTGATTAAGCACATCTAACATTTAAAGTTTTCAATATTTTTGTATTGTAATAATTTCACATTTAAAGGTGCTTTATGTAGTTTTTAGCAGCCTCTAGTGGTGATGTTTCAGATTTCAACAACAGCGCTCATGCACTTACTCGTGCTCGATCTCAAGAGCGAGCACTGGTACACGGCCACACTGAGACTTTCAACACACCGGAGAAAGCATAAATACTATGAGTAGTGTGTTCACACTGACAACACCAAAAACATAAAGCACACACAACATCCTGGAAACTCATGCTCTCACTGCAATGTTACAATAATAGGCTACTTTTATCAGCTTGACGTTGAACTAATGCTCCATGCTCCCACCATGATAATGTTACATTGACTGCATTTAGACGCTCATAATTCAAACGCTCTGCCGATGTTGATCCGTGTTTTCGTCCTAAGTCGATCCGATTCATGTTTGGCCTGACGAGCTTCAGCAGATAAAACTTTTTGTTTTTTTATATTTATGTGGAGTTTGTGTTGGAGTGTGTGTTGTACTGGAGGCAGGAGTTTTTTAGTGTTATCAGACTCCATGTCGTCAGCTGCAGTGCCGTCACATAGACTGTATATAAAAAGTAGAGAGGCTCGGGAGTGCGCATGCACGTCAATCCAATGGATTTCACAGAAAATACGACCTGGAGACTTCACATAGAGATAGGAATACTGGCCTTCAGAGGCAGTGGTGGGCCGTCAGGGCCAGCAAGGCCTTCTCTGCTGGCCTAAACATTATCAGAATCACTGACTTGCACTTTAATATATTTTTTCCATGAATGAGTATTAAATTATTCCCAATAGTTCGTTATTTTAATATCATAGCTTTTCTCTTGGTTGCGCTGCTTCCAGTAGTGTGTTTTTATGTTAGAGCTTGTATCCAATCATATTTCAGCCATCATGCGTTGCCGGGTAAATAAATCTGCCTGGAGGCCTTCAGAATCGACAGAGCGGGCGTCTGTAACTTAAAATGAATGCCGTTGCTTTAACCAATCAGATAATCCGTCAGATTTAATCAGCCAATCAGATTTCGCTTTGACTGGAGCGGGGCCATCTAGCTGGCATTTGATAACGTCTGTATTTTCTCGTTCTTTGATTGGATGCTCAGAGCGCGTAACGTTAGAGCCATATCTGCGTACTATTACTAGTATCTGCATCTGTAGCGAACTGCTTAATCTAAATATTCCTGTAGATGTAATAGTTTTTCAACCCACAAATTAATGTTTCTTTCCCTCCTCGACCCTCAGCAGAAAAAAATCCCTTATTCAGCCCGAGCTAAACGCAGATACGGAACTCTATTCGATCTCTCCGGGTAAAAACAGAACTGACTAATGTTAAGTTATACCACGAATGGTTCTAAAGGCAAAAGTCCCGCTGATCGCGTTGACTTTGTTCAAAACTCTGTGCGAGAGCATGGGGCAGCTGTAAACATCGTCATGTTTTGCGGTGACTGTGTGTGCTTCTGTCGAGCAGGCACTCTCAGCCATAAAGTGAATTAAAACTGCTAGAAATATGACGAGACAGACACGACATTGTTGGAACTGAAACGCAGATAGAACCTGCAGTCTTCTTGAGGAAAGAAATAAGGATGGATTTTGTGTAAAAATAATCTTGGTGAGTAATATGCTTTCCCCCCCGTGGTGAATATGATTTTCTTCTTAATTTTTCTTATAAATTTACGATCGAAACTTATTATTATTTTTTTTCAAACATGCATACTATTGTAACGTCTGAAAAGGGACTATTGTACATTAACCCTTGAACGACAAGATAAGGGAGGCTCCGTTTCTGAATTTATAATCTGATTCGGAACGCAAGAACTAACTGTACAAATGCACCAACCGAACTCACGCGCTCGTTTCTCGCGGCCTCTCCCGAACTCACCGCATTAATCCAATAAATGCCGGTGCAAAATAAAAACAACAATTATAGAGAGTCTTTGCGCTGATACACTATTGAAAGTTATTAATTCAGGTAGGACAGAAGGCCTAAGTGTGAAATGCACGGCCCGCCACTGTTCAGAGGTAATAACAAAACCCCACAAGTGGATCATTGTAATGTGTGACTACAACCCCTTCACACACAGGCAATAAAAACAGGATTCATTTTAGAAGCAAAATTACATATAGCACCTTTAATTTCCAAATGAATGTAGAAACAACATAAAAACAGTAGCCTATATTTTAAGTATTTCTTTAATCATTATGGAATCCTTTTTTATGAAAAACGAAGGTTATTTTTTATGAAAAAAGGTCAGTATCACTATCACCGATACCAGGACTGCTACTGATGGTCTCTATGAAATAATAATTACAAGGATACTTGACATAATGGGCATTTTTGCATCATTTTGTGTGTTTTTGTCCGTTCAAGAACTGTCTGAAGCTGCTTTCTGTGCTCACGAGTGTGTGCGTCACACAGACTCCGGCATGTCTGAGGAGATTCTCAAACGTGCACCAGTACCAAACTGCCATCTCTTTTGTCTTATGATGCTTGAATGAATTAAAAGCATTTGCATGAATAAGAGCATGATCATATAATGTGACGCTAGCCAAAGGATAATGGGAAAAAAGGATGTTGTGTTCATTGCCGTTGCATTGCCTAAATGAAATTCATTTTATTTCCAAAATAGATAAGTTGATGCTATTTTCTGTGGTAATCAACCGCATGCTGTACTGCATATTGTCTGAGCTGAATTTTATGTATGTAAAGTATGCAATCAAGCCTTTTATTTTAGAATCAACTCATGGACTCAAACTGAAGTCCCTCAAAACTCCTTCAGTATTGTCATTGTCTTGTTATTGATGATCTTTCTTTATCGTACTGCTGTGTCTTAATCTTTCCTCTCTCAGGATGGATTTTGATGATTTCTGTAAGTACTTCACAGACCTGATTCTGTGCCGCTTGATTAATACGTCGTACTTGAGCATCCACAAGACTTGGGAGGAGGAAGTGATGCGAGGTTCTTGGAGTCGCCACGACGACCCTTTAAGGAACCGAACTGGAGGCTGCGTTAACCACAAAGCCACGTTCCTCCAGAACCCACAGGTGCGACACTCATTCATAAGTGCGTGTTTGTGGTGTAGATGTGTCGTGTACTGAAGAGCGTCACTGTGTTTTTCAGTACGTGTTTGACGTGACGAAGCCAGAGGATGAAGTTTTGATCTGCCTACAGCAGCAGGACAAGAGAATCCGATCCAAGGAAGGGAAAGGAGAGAACGTGGCCATCGGCTTCGATATCCAAAAAGTATATCAAGTCCCCTTTATTTGTATAGAACATTATTTCAAAGGAGCTTCATAACAGTCATAAACCAGAAAAGAGCAGAATTAATGGCAAATTACAAAAAACAGTCATAAAGCAACTCTAAAAAGACATTAGTGTCATCATTAAGGTTGAATCAGTGCAGTGTTGAATCTATTCAGTTTAATAACATTGTAAAGTTCATCAATTATGAAACAAGTTCAATTCAGCTATAAGCAGCTAGATATTTTATGCACATTTTTGGATATTGCTTAAAAACGCTGGATAGAAACACCAATATGCGGATACATTTTAAAAATGTGCATAAAAATGAATGTAATGGAAACACAATTACTGCATAAGTCCCTCGATGTGCAACATACTCAAAGAACTCAACGGAGGATGTAATTGGATAACTAGACTACTTAGTGGACCAATCGCATCATACTGCATCTCATATGTTGGTTCGGTCGTTCTGAAATGCATTAGTCTAAGTCTGTCATCAAAATGATTTGGTAAAATGACTTCCGAGAAGCCTCTCACATGATTCGATTCCTAAAAACCAGGCATCCAAATGCAAGATAACATGACAGAGTTTATTGAATTTCAGCAACTTTTTATTACAAAATTTTGTCAATTTCCCAGGAAGTGATTTTGTTCTCTTGAGCACATTTGATAGAAATGGTGCTTTCATAAATGTTTTAGGCAATATTCTAATTTTGCACATATATTAAATTAGCAACTTTGGATGGAAACAATGTTCGATTGCGTTCAGTAACACCTATTTGAGTGAGATGTGTTCTTTACTAGGTGGAGCTCAACCGGACGTACCGTATGCACAGTATTCAGAAAACGGTGGGCAGCTCCATCTACATTAACTCCCGCAGCGTCTTTCTGCGCAAGGACCTGAAGGAGGGCCGCTATGTCATCATTCCCACGACCTTTGAACCCGGCCTGCAGGGAGAGTTCCTGTTGCGTATCTTCACGGATGTACCTTCCGGATTCAAGTAATGCGTAATATATTGGACATTATTTTCTTTTTGTGGTTTGGATAATGAATGTATCGATGAAGATTGTGTGGTTTTAAGGGAGCTGACGGTAGACGAGCCGCCCCAGACGTGTTGGACGGGGTGTTGTGGGTATCCAAAGCTGGTCACGCAGGTGCACGTCCACAGAGCAGACGGACTCAAGGCTCAGGACTCAGACGGATGTAAGTCATGGCATGTTCTCTCTGTTTTTTTTTTTTTTTTTTTTACACAATACACCTTATAGAAACAGTTCTGATTTAATATGATTGATATGAACACATTCAAAATTTCAGCCAATTTTTTACTTCTGTCTGTTCAAATCAGACATTTCATGAAGCATTCAAAAACATCTAAGTTGTTGAAAATGGGAAAAAAAGTCTAGTTCAAAATGCACGTGCCAAGTTTGTATGTCGTGTTTATTTATTATTATTCATATTTGTTATTATATGCACTTTACACATTAAATAAAAAAGGCTTGTAAATGTTTTAAACGTTTTCAAGCGTTTGCTTTGAAGCACTTTTGAAATTCTTTTGAAACATTTACAACCATTTTTAAATGACTCTAAAATATTGTGTTAACTACTAAGGAAAATAATCAAATATTTTTCTGATAACTGAAATGCACGTTTCTGTACACTAGCATTCAAATGTTTGGGGTTTGTAAGATGTTTTAATTTTTTTTTTTTTTTTAAGAAGTCTCTTATGCTTATCAATAATTTATTTGATAAAAATACTAAAAACTGTACGATTGTGAAATATTATTACAATTTTAAATAACTGTTTTCTACGTGATTTTATGTTTTCAATTGTAATTTATGTGATGCAAAGCTCAATTTAACGCATCTTTACTCCAGTCTTTATATTTATCTAGGAGTTCTGAAAAAATATATCACAGTTTCCACAAAAATATGAAGTTCAAAAGAACAGGTTTTTTTTTATTTTAAAAAATGTTTGAATTGAAGTGTACATGCTTTAATCTGTCAAATGTATATCATTATAAATACTTTAAGTGTATTTATGCGATTTTTAATTGAGAAAATCTTGAGAGACCATAAAAGTATTCTGATATATTTGATTGATACCATTAAATGATCTGATAATTTAAGGAACTTTGATACAATCATAATACTCTACAGCTTTGTTCTCTGTGATTGTCATTTCCTATTTCAGGATTTGCATGTCATGTTGAATAATATTTAGCTTTTTTATAAGACAGTTACCAACATTTGTATAACTGAAAATAAGTGCATTCAGATCTTGTGTTTTTACATAAATTGACCTAGTAGTTTGTTTTTGAATGGCTGATTTTTTTTTCTTTTGTTTCAGCATCTGATCCATACGTTATCATTAGTTGTGAGGGAGAGAAGGTTCGTTCTACGGTGCACAAAGACACACAGACCCCAGACTTTGACGTGAAGGCTATTTTCTACAGGAAGAAGCCGAAAGAGCCGATCTGCATTCAGGTGACAGTCTTTTAGGAATCGGTTGTTGCTCTTTCCATCCACAAAATTCCATTGCGCAAAATCACATAAAACATCGCGTTTCCATCCCATGTGTTTAATAGAACAAAACTTCCTGGAAAATCTGATCAAAATATCTAATAAAAAGGGAAGTTCCTGCTTTCGGGGAAAGCCACTGTGGCTTTTTTTTCTCTATACATCATAAATACACAATAAATGCTGTAGGGCTATAGTCCAAATACCATTTTTTGAGCTTCGGAAGGTAATGAAAAAATAATAATAAACAAGGCTCAAACATCCATTTTGTTTATTTGAGCACTTCCGTCAATTAAACAATTAACACACTAAAGCATGTACAGCATTGAAATAAATATCAGTAAATAATGGTAACTTAAATAACCTAATAAATAAGAGACCATCTCTTTTCTAATATCTTCATGTTTTGTACTTGTAGAGGGTCTGAAGAGTGGATTTTATTTTCCACAAGGGCAAGGGCTTTGTTTGATTTTGCGCTGACAGCGAAAGCGAACTATAATCTCCTGTGTTATACGTTTATTACAAATAAACCGGTGCCATCTTTGGAAAACAGTCTCAACAAGTCGAACCACGAACGCTGTTAATACAGTTCAGAAGTTCGCTGAACTTCATACACTTCAGCTCACTTGGCACATCGTTCGTCGTGGTTTGACTAGTCGAGACTGTTTCCCAAAGATGGCGCCGCCTGTATACACGAAGTGCACTTTCTTTATAAAATATCTTCTTATTAAACGGTCTCTACTCTTACAAAGTTCTCAATGCTTCGTTTTGCATGCAGCGACCCTCATTATGTTACTGTTAGTGTGGGGCTATTTTGAGGCTTGTTAGTGGTATTAACTAGTGATTTCTGTTTACTTATTATATGCCCCCATATACTAGCGTATACGCTAAACAGTTTTTAGAGATAAAACACTTTACATTCGATTATCATGAAAACAAATCTCTGTGAACGGTCGACTAGGTACCAATGTGTAATTAGACCAGGAGTTCTCCTTTAAATTTCAGGGCTCATGCACAACTCTCATTCGTCATGAATCCAAAAGTTTCCATGGCTGCGATTGTAACATTTAATTGCTAACCTATTATTTATCTTGTAAAAACAGTTTTGTGCTTCACTCATGTCATAATATTCATGTAAAACAGTTAAACAGCATTCACATGCAAAAAAATGTGTTTTCTCTGGTAGTGTGGTTGTCAAGTTTACCGGTACAGCCCTAAATAACCAGTAAAAGGCTTATACATTTGGTTTCTGTTATACTATTTTCCACAATTTAAAAAGCAATGCAGCTTAACCCAAAATACAATCTCATGCAGATATGCACTCTAGACAGAGATTACGCCAGGGAACACTTTAGTAGGCTAAGAAGAAGCAAATATATGTATTCAGTATATCAACTGTCCATAATAAAGATGCTAGGCTATATAAGATAATTGTAAAAAAGAGTATTGTATTTTGCCAGATTTTATTGTGTAAGCATTGCGAATGAGAACCGTTTCAAGGTGGATGGCCAGGTGTGCAAAAAAAAACGAACATTCAAATCCCAAAATTGAAAATCGAATACAAACCCACAGAACGAATATTTAGGTTCAGCCCTAAAATGCTCTCATGTTATATTGTTTACATGCAGTGGTGGAATGTAACGAAGTACAAATACTTTGTTACTTTACTTAAGTACATTTTTCACGTATCTTTACTTTACTTAAGTAGAATAAATAGTGCATACTTTTTACTTTTACTTCGTTACATTTTGCAGCAATTATTATACTTTCTACTCCACTACATTTCTACAACTTCTGTTACATTTTCTGATCAGTTTTTCCCCTGCCAAACGTAATCTGATCGTCCGTTCGTTGCACGTTTGTCTCACCAGTGACGTACGGTTGCCATAGATACATACATCAACTAAATGCGTCTCGCACGCAATGTGTTCATCGTGCAATTTATACGCGAAAATTTGTTTTTACGTGGATAGGAAACACACCATGTGTAATATACGTTTGGTTAGGGTTATGGCAAGCCAAGAGGTTCAGAATTACACCATAAATTAATCGCGTTTACTGCCAAACATCGTTATTAACATATAGTAAGGATAAGCATGGTTTATATTGCCTAATTGCAAGCTTGTTTCAGAAATGGTGACAACATTTTTGAATTTTTTTTTCAAAAAAACATTTTTTTCCATCATTATTGAACATCATTATAGGAGTATTAGGTTGAATGAGTTAGCATTAAATGTTTTATTAATCATTAGAAAATAGTCATTAAGAGAATCAATTGTTATGCAAGTACTTTTACTTTTAATACTTAAAGTACATTTAAAATCAGGTACTTTTTACTTAAGTATGGCTGTCATTGTATTACTTCTACTTTTACTAAAGTAAATATTTATCTGGTTATTTGTACTTTTACTTAAGTACTGAGATTCAGTACTTCCTCCACCACTGTTTACATGCCTGGTGTTTGAGAATGCAATCGTGTAAGACCGTTCTGGGAGAAAATTAAACCAAATCATTTTGATGACTGACTCTCAAGCATTTCAGAACAACCAATCCAACATTTGAGATGTTATACAATGCGATTGGTCCGCTGGTTAGAATAGTTATCCAATCACATCCTCTATTGAGGCAACGCTGTGTGAGTTATTTGTTGCGCACCAAGGGATTTATTCGGTAATCATGTTTCCATCGTATTTTATGTGCATGCCGTTTTATTGTATAAAAAGATTATCTGCCTCAATTGAGCCCATATATTTTTTTTATGTGCATTTTCACAATTTATTTGCATCTTGCCGTTTCTATCCAGCATTTGTGATATCCCAAAATTCACATAAAAATCGATGGATGAAATCGATCTTTCTGTTGTGTCCATCAGATCTACAACAAGAACATTCTGAAGGACTCGTTCATGGGTCAGGCGACCTTGAGCGGTGACCTGTCTGACCTGCAGCAGCTTCACACCCTTCACCTGCGGGACAAAGGAAACCGGCAGAACAATGACCTCCCGGGTCTCATCTCAGTGAGCCTCACTACCAGCGACGTCCTGACCAACATCTAACGTCACTCACGGACAGTGCTGTTCCTGTGGTACTTTATCTGGTGTATTGCACATATATTTACTTAGTCATGTTTTTCTTTTGGGAATGTTTCTTGGAAGCAAAATGTACTTGTTTACAAGCATTTTTTACCTTAAAGCTGTCATTTCCTGGTATAAGTTGCTTCCTATTGTGTTTGTCTTGGAAATATATATTTATATATACCGGATATTATAGGACATGCATCGATCACTATATGAAATAGCATGTTGTATGCATTTATCTAATACCTCTTGTCTTGTGCAGATATGTATAATGACTTTCAGTTTCATATTTGTATGTTAACATAATTTGGCCAAACAATCAGTAATTGAAGATAAAGGACTTTTTCTGTTTAATCTCTGTTTACACTAAATGTTTAAATATGGAGCGCATTCCTTTTATGTATTTTTCTCCTTTATATATTTGCCATAATCTAGTGTTGATTTTTATGAACCTGTGCCAAGTTTGTCAAGCTTTTGTGAAATGATACATTTCTCCAAATTATCTAGTGTTTTATCAGGTGTTATCATGCGTTTACCAGAATCCAGTATTCATCTATTTTTAACATGGTCTTCAAAGTGAAAGTATCAGACAGACATGTGAAAATGTCCCTGTTTAAGAAACAGCTGATGTATAATGCATACAAATCTGTTTTAGAGCCATACAGCTGTTCTATATGATTTTAAACATTAAATATACATATTCTTCTATAAATATTGTTTACTATATATGTTATGTTACATCCCTTGGGGGGGGGTTATTATCTACTACACAGTGTAAAGACAAATTATAGCCACCAAGTGTCAGTATGCCATCAGGAAGTGAAAAGCATGTCACTCAGGTTGTGGGTTTATTCCTTCTTTTTTCCCCTCTATTTATATAAATATTTAGATTTGGTCTTTTTCTACCTTTTCACACACTAATGAAAATCATTAACAAACTTCAACAACTAAATGTCATCATAAAGCCAAATTCAATCAAAAATTATCCTGTTTTTCCCCCCTTTGATACAAAATGCCAAGACACTTTTTATATATCTGTGCCATTTTACAATCACTATGAATTATTTTAATTTCATGTCTTACAATTTCTTTCCGTGCAGTGCCTGTTGTCTGTTGTTTACAGATGAATAGATGTGCCTTATCAGAACGGGTAAAATAGCCAAAGAAATATTGATCATAATCTGTGAAAATTTTCGTTGTTTTTGTTTTATATTTTGACTGTTTTTCTCACTGTTTGACAAAATAAAATAAAGTTTAACTGAATGTTCAGTTATTTGCCTGTAATTCTTTTTCTTGCACAAGTTTTGAACAGGGTTCCCATGATCATATAAAACTTGGAAATATATTGTATACAGTAGGGAGAACAAGTATTTGATACACTGCTGATTTTGTTGGTTTTCCCACTAACAAAGCAAATAGAAGTCTGTCATTTTTGTAACAACTGTGAGTGACGGAGTCTAAAACAAAAATACAGGAAATCGCATTGCATGATTTTTAGGTAATTAATTAGCATTTTATTGAATGACTCAAGTATGTGATACATCAGAAAAGCAGACCTTAAATTTGATACAGAAACCTTTGTTTGCAATTACAGAGAACTAATGTAGTTGAGTAAAGTTGGCTATAAATTCACAGATTCGAACTTCCCGGATTAATAACTCCCCAGCCAAACGTTGTTAATACACAAATGTCACCTCTTTTGAATTGTAATAACGTAGACAAGCAGCTACAACCTAATTTTCCGCGAAACAAGCTTTCCTTCGCAGTGGATAAAATACATTGATCTCCGAGAGACAGATCCCTTCAAGGGACCATCTGCAAAGTGCAAAACCCGAAAAGCGTTGCTACGAAAACAGTTAATAACTTCACTTAACTGTCACACACTAACTGTCACACACTACAGTGTCACCAAATTCAATAGGCTCTATGCACAGCTCCACTACTTCCTGAACTTCAGCCAGCTTCTTATTTCCTGTCTGGCATTATTGGACACATTGATTAATTCAGGTGTGTTTGATTATTGTTGCCGTGACTACTGAGGTCAAGCACACCTGAATTAATCAAATTGTCCATGGTATACAGGAAACAAGAAGCTGGGATATACTGCAACACTTAATTTTGGGGGGAAATGTTTTTGCATAATTTTTATGATTTATATTTATGAAACATGTTCAATAACTTCACTGTAATACGCTAGCCTGGTAATACCTGCTACTTCACTTTGCTTCGTAGTAGACAGAGTCTGGAATAGCATAATAGAGAGCCTAAGTCCCGCCCCTTCCGGTCGACCACCATGGGACCTGAACTTCGAAAAAATATTGAATGGTAGTCAATGGCAAGAGACAACAAATATTTTGATCTCATGTGAATTGTGCCCTGAATCACACATATGATGTTTGTCAATTTAAAAGATACATTTTAAAGTAAAGAAAGTCGCAGTTTGATGTAAAACCGTTGAGGTATAAGACTGTGAAAATACGTAATTACAAAGACTACAAACCCCAAAGGCGCACATTTTCTCTCAATGAATAAAGCTAACTTTACTGAGGCTGTCTGTCATTATTTCTACAGTCTTACGTTATAATCGTAACGTTACGCCGTCCTACCTGAGTGTTTTGTACCAGACTGCACACACACGAGGAGCGGATCTCGTTTCTCTTCCCGGGAGATGTAGTTCACAGAGCGATTTTCACATAAAACTAAATGTTACTCTTCTGCTGTATGACAAACTGCGACGTTTTTGACTTTGAGAATTATCTTTTAAATTGACAAACATCATATGTGTAATTGAGGGCACAGTTCAGACGGAATAAAAAGATAAGTTGTCTCTCGCCATTGACTACCATTCATATTTTTTCCGAAATAAGGTCCCATGAGCTGGAAGCAAAGGGGCGGGACTTAGGCTCTCTATAGAGAAGTGTTTTCTCTCTCGCAAGGGGGCGCTTCTCTGAAGTTTAAAATCATTGGTTACCCGTAAGCCAATCAGATAAGTTTATTTATGACGTATGTTATGCACCGACGCATCGAGACATTATACATCGAACTCAAATCTATGATCGAACTTCCACTGTAAACAGGGAGCGGCGCTTTTGTAAGGGCTGCAAAATGTGTGCCAACCGGGAATGCGTGCCCTGCTCTCACGAGAATGAGTTAGCTTCCGCCGCCCCGCAGCGCCGCGAGGACGAGCCCCTGCTCTCGCGAGTCATGAATAGGAAGTTACTGATTTTCTGAGTCATTTTGTTTATTTAAGTGGCTTAATGTTATAATCTTACCAGCCAAATTCCCCGATCACATCCACCTACGCAATGTTGATCATATTCTGAATTAAGAAATCATAATGCAGTAAAAAAATTATTTACAGCCAGGGAACATAAATAATCACTTTACCTTCCGAGTCTTACGTTCATTTGTCACGTGATATACACAATGAACAGATCGTTCATGAATCACATATCTGGGACTAATGCAGCAGGATGTCGAAACGATATATGGTGGATTATTATTATGATAATAACAATATGATAATAAGAGCGCCAGGAGCGTTCACATAGGAGACCGAGTTTCTTGTCATGGCCGTAAAAGACGGACAACTGACGTTGAATGGGGCTAAGTTATGTCCTTATAGTTATGCATATAGTTATGGCCAAACAGGTCTGATCCGCCATTACTACAATTAGCCTTAAAAAATTGGGTAACGTTAGCCTAAATGCCTAAGCTTGAAGTGTTAATATTTTTCCTTGTTATAATGATTTGATTTGGTATACGTTGCAAATAGAGGGGCAGGAAAATTGTTTTTCGCCTAGAGCGGCAGAAGTGCACGCGCCGGTCCTATCTGTAAACACTGATGGTGCGAGCGAAATACCGGAGTGAACATGGCTGTAAACGACTTTTGCTTCACTTTGAAAAACCCCAGAATGTTCTCCATAACAGAGCGAATTGCATCCCGTGTGTGTCTTGTTTCCCATTTCTGTTGTTTCTGTTTTCGATTTCTCTACATGTAAAACTCGGCGCTTAGCGTCTACGTCACGGCTCTCAGCCCGCCCTCTGTTCGTTGATTGGCCGGCTGTTTTCAGGCCGGTGGAAAACTGAAAGATAGGCTGCAGACGGGCTACAGGAGCGAAATGAAATTAGCGGAAGTAGGAAGTCTGACGTAGTCAGGCTAGTAATACGCTGCATTGTTGCCAAATTCAGTTTTCACATCACTGCTGTTCTGATGGTTATACTACAACAGTTAATTTTGAGGAAAAATATTTTTGCATAATTTTTATGATTTATATTTATGAAAAATATTCAATAACTTGACTGTATTCAGTTCACTGTAAATTCAGTTCACACATCACTGCTGTCCTGATGGTTATACTACAACACTTATTTTGGGGAAAACAAAACACATTATAAAATCAGGCCTGTTTCTCTCTCGATCTGCCGTCGTTTATTGATTTTTATTGAATTTATTGATTTTGCTCCTCAGCGCAAGCCTCACAGGTGACTTTCATTATCACTCACGCCACCGGCCTCACGCATTGAAATGAATTTCAAACTCTGGCGACGGTTAACGTTAGCCTTGTAGACGGAACAGAAGAGTGATTTCTCTGATGTGTGGCGCGCGCAGTTCCGGATTAGTGGGTGTGGCTTGCGGAGCTGTGCAATGTGGTGCATTGTGGGAGTTGTTGTCTTACATACAAATGCGCCCCTCGGTTATTTTCTGTCTTTTCTCTGTCAAGAGTGCACCAAATTCAAAAATTATTTTACATTTCGACTACATATATGATACATTTCAATAAAGATTAATATTGAAATTGGTGAAATGCTCCTTTAAAGGAAAAAGCCGACTTTTGAGGACTTTAGCTTACCGTATCCCCCAGAGTTAGATAAGTCCATACATACCTTTTTCATCTTTGTGCGTGCTGTAACTCTGTCTGATATACCGGCACCAACCACTAGCCTAGCTTAGCACAAAGACTGGATGTAAATGGCTACAGCTAGCATACTTATCCCAAAACGCGACAAAATAACACCAGCATTTTCCAATTTACATGTTGTCATTTGTAACAGAGTTTACAGATAACAAGGTCATCAGTGACACTTTCCCTTCCCTGTCTCTGTCTCATACACACAGAACCTGGACTCTCTCACACACACACATACACAAACACAGAGTCTGTCTGTCTATTAAATCAATATTTATATTTTTCACTTCTTTAGAAACAGATCGATGATATATAGAATCAGAGAATTTCTCATTAAAGTACATTTTGAGATGTTACCTTGGTAGTAATGAGACTACGATGTTTTCTTCTTCTTACTTTCTTTTTTTTTTACATTTTTTAATACATTTTTTTTTATAATATCATAGTGTTTTTTTAGGTATACTTTGATGATCCATAATGTTGTGGATGAATATGGTAATAATAATTATACATATATTGAGGTATTATCATCTGGTTTAACACAGTATTATCACATGTTATTTTGTAATTGAAATGGTAGAAACGGCATTGATATAATTTAGCATGTTATTATAGTTTGGTTGATTATGAAGTAAAAAAAAAAAAGACACTTTTACTTTGTCAGGTTATGATGGGAGAAAACAATGGCATGAATATGAAAAGTTGAAAATAAAAAAATTTAAACAAGAAAAAATTTTTGAACAAATTCAAAAATCTAAATATAAATTATAGATTTTAACAATGAAAAATAAATTATGAAAAAAATGGCTAAACAAGATTTTCAATAAATTAATAAATTCATTGATTGTGTATTTCAAAATTAGAGCTGTAATTTTATTGATTGTGTTTGACAGGTGTGATGATCAGTGGAGTTGAGTTTTTACCTCCATCATTAGTGCCCGGGCTAAAATATGGATAGAGTTTCCCAGTGAAAGACTGATGAGTGAAAGAGTAGAGATGAGAGCAGGACTCCACATCATAAAAGGAGACCAGACCCTCCTCATAATCCACAAACACACCGACCCGCTGCGGCTTCACTCTCACACACAGAAAGACAAGATAATCAGTACAGGCGCTATATTCATTTCCATTCCTCAGAACCACAGTCCAGTATCCATTACTGGGACTCAGTGGGATCTCTCCCTTCCTGTCAATGGAGTCTCTGACCACTCCTAAATCCCATTCAGCCTTTCCCTTCACCTGTACCTCAAAATAAAATCTCCCTGAGGAGAATCCCTCCTTTCCCAGGACATTTCCATATCTGTCAAATCTCTGTGGATTGTCTGGGAGTTTCTTTCTAATGTCTCCATGTCTCACTTGCTTTCCATCATCAGACAGGATGAGATTAGGATGAGCTGTATCAGGATCCAGAGTCACATCCACTGAGAAAACAGACAATATGAATCACAACTTAATACAGACTTTTAGTGATGAGGTGTGTAATATGTAATGAGTGTGTAAGGTCAGTGATGAAGCTGTGAGTATCTGAATGTAATCTAGTGTACAGTAGGTCAGACACACACTGTACCTGCATACTGCTTTATCCTCTTCAGTTCTGTAGAGACTAACGACAATAAAACATCAGCAGACATCAGCATTGACATGTTTATGTGTGCAATTATAAAACTTTAAGATTTAGGAATATATTTAAAGAATTGTACAAGATCATCTCACGACCAGTTCGTACGAGTGATTCAAAAGTGGCTAATTCGTACTAATTCATACGACCTCACTCGTACGAATTCGTACGAATTGCCTAAACCCACGTGACGGTTATGTTTAGGGGCGGGGTTAGGGGTAGGTCAATCGTATGAATTCATATGAATTGGCCAATTCGTAAAATATGTACGATTTCACAAAAATCGTACTAATTCGTACGAGTGAGGTCGTTCGAATTGTTACGAATTAGCCACCTCGTAAAATTCGTATGAATTCCCGTGAGATCGGGTTGGTTTTATCTGATCAATGTCTTTCTGCTGACATTTAGAGGATCCCTGAACTCCTATTGTGTTTGAGCTCGAAATGTTCCTCCTTTTTACAACATTTTTGAGAATGTTTTGTGAAACATTTTATGACATTTTTTAATTTAGATATTTTTTATGCCTAATGTTATTCATCTACGTTTTGCAGTGGATTAGTGTTTTGGTTATTCGGCAAAGAAAAGTTGACTTCACTAAAAATAAATCTTTAATAAAAACCCAGTGCTGCAAATCTGTTTTGAATCTATCGATTAGATTTTCTTCAGCTAAACTGATTTGATCTGACACATAATTACAACATTTAGAGAAACCGCTGAAAAGACCAACAGAAAATTAATGTTTCTTTCTTTTGTTTCTCATCTAAAAGTGTTCACTGATGTAGGCTACTAAAGCCTCGAGGTTCTGGTTACAGTGATGAAGCTTCTAGTACAAGATGAATTTACTTAATGTTTTCTGAGATTAGAGATGAATATGACCTGCTCTCTTCAAGAAGAACTCTGATGATACTGAGATAAACAAACATAATCCCACACTTCTCTTATTGTACAGTGTGTTTGATATTGCTGTACCAGTGTGTGTGAGTTTCTCCTGTAGAGAGTCCTGCAGTTTAGTCAGAGCTTTCCTCAGAGTCTCCAGACTCTCATCAGTCTTCACACTGATCTCAGACCAGTTCCTGGTGTTTCCAGGGCTGCACAGGGATGAGTAAACCTTCAGCAGGAGAGAGGAGAAATCCTTCAGCATGGGGAGTATTCTGGTGTCGTACACTGCATTATCATTGATCAGAGAGATGTTGACTGACCTGTAGGAAGTGGAGGTGATCTTCAGTGTGTGAGAGCTGCTCCAGCTCAGTGTTTCTCATCTTTAGCTCAGTGATCTCCTGCTCCAGCTCTTCAATGAGCTCTTCCTCCTGTTTCTCTGCTGCTTTCTGCTGCTCCTCCATCATCTCCAGCAGTTCAGTCTGACATCTCTCAATGGAGCGGATGAGATCAGTGAAGAGCTCCACACGGGCTGCTTTCTCCTTCTCTGTGTTTCTCTGATCAACCAGGACAATCAACACATTATTAGTGGTGTTTGTAAGAGAAGAATCACTGTTATTATTTATCATACTTCTGTGTTTTCAAAATCCCTCATTCGGCAGCGTTTGCACTGAATGATTCCTCAAATCATGTGTCTTGTTGATAAGAGATGTGTTATCGCGTCCTCCCTGCCAATCCGTCTCTACAGCATGACTTCACTATCCAGCTAGACTCTTCCTCAATCACCCCATCAAGGTCAGTCAGAAATCTTAGAGTGAACTTTGATGATTTCTGACCTTCTCAGACCATATTACAAAGACAGCTCGATCATGCAGGATTGCAATGAACAACATCAGGAAGATCAGGCCTTTCCTAACAGAGCATGTGACGCAGCTTCTTGTCCAGGCCCTTGATATTTCTAGGCTTGATTACTGAAATGCTTCCATCCATTCCATGACTTCCATCATGTGCGTCTAAACCTCTACAGTAACACTTTATTTGAAGGGGTGTGCATAAGACTGACATGACACTGTCATAAACATGACATAACACCTGTCATGAACATGAAGGAGTCTTTATGAATGTTTATGACTATTGACATTAAGCGTCATTCGGTAAATTATGACACTTTAAATGCAAAGTTGGCATTGTTTAAAATGTCTTTGTTATGACAACTTGACATTAACCAAGAAATCATAACCTATCCACCTGTATGTGTTAACATTACATTACCTCTATCATATGTTATGGTTGGTTTTAACGCCCAATGTCGCAAATATGCAACGAACCCTTTTGACTTAGTCAACCAGCCGAGATAATGTTTGCATTCCCCCAATGCCGGTTTGTGCATATTCACTACGGACCTAGGACCTTCGGCAAGCACTTGTTTCTAGTGGGACCGCAAAGTGACGGACTTATTTCCTGTTTACGCACGGACAGGAACATTGTCAACATTTGCAACATACCAAATTGACCATTATGCCCGCTGTTGCAGATTTGCAACATACCAAATTGACCCCAAATTGACCATTATGCCCGCTGTTGCAGATTTTCAGCACACCAAATTGACCCCATATTGACCAATATGCCCGTTGTTGCAGATTTGCAACATACCAAAATTTCGATTTATTTGTTGTGCAAAAGTGAAATTGATAATCTCAACATTATTTACCATCTACTTAAAGGCAAAAACACACATAAAATATTTTGTTATATACAGCTATATAAATTCGGGCGTTAATGGGTTAACTTTGGTTGTCATGACACCATTATATCTGTGTCATGAATATTTTACTTGCCATTATTTTAAAGATGTCATTAAGGGTCATTAGACTGTCAAATGTTTTAACAAAAGTGTCATTAATATTTCCCTTTGCCTCAAGTAAAGTGGAACACGTTGGACTAGTTATGATTTCTTGGTTAATGTCAAGTTGTCATGACAAAGACATTTTTTGTCTTTGTTAATGTCAAGTTGTCATAACAAAGACATTTCAAACAATGTCAACTTTGCATTAAAAGTGTCATAATTTACCGAATGACAATTAATGACAACAGACATAAACATTCATAAAGACTCCTCCATGTTATGTCATGTTTATGACAGTGTCATGACAGCCTTATGCACACCCCTTCAAATAAAGTGTTACCAAAAAGAATAAATAAATAAATCCTTTCTTTATACTACTCTGAGCAATGTTTGAACTATGTATTTTGAGCACTTCTTGTGTTGTTATTGCCTCTTCACGATGACTTGTTTGATTTAGTCCTCAGATGTAAGTCGCTTAGGATAAAAGCGTCTGCTAAATGTAAACGTAAATGTACTTTTCCTGAGTGAACAGGGACCACAGACGAGCAGAGCGTATTCAGACCAGCAGAGCGACTGTGAGTGCGAAACTGCTTTTATACAACAATTCAATATACAATAATAGATATTAAAATCAATTATTTTTAACTCACTTTTCTGACTTCTGCTGAGTGTTTGATGTCTTGAATCTTCTTGATTCTGTCCTGGATCTTCTGCTGTGTGTCTTTCTGGGTCTTCATCTGTTGAGTCTATAGACAGAGAACAACACACAAAATGTTTTCATAATTGATTCATTTATATTAAACAACATGTGATCCTCATGATAAGAGCCATTTAAAATAAGTTTGTCAGGAACTTCTACCTTCTTCTCTTCACTCTCCTCTTCTATAGGAACAGTGTTGTGGTTCTTGTGGTCTTTCAAAGCACACATCGGACACACACACGTCTGATCATCTCTACAGAACAGCTCCAGAGGTCTCTCATGTTTTTGACATATATAGTCCTCCAGATAACTCACAGGATTGATCAGTTTGTGTTTCTTTAAACCTGCCACTCTCAGATGACGCTCCAGGTGAGTTTCACAGTAAGAGCTCTGACACACCAGACACGACTTCAGGGCTTTCTGCTTTCTTTCCTCACAGACGTCACACAGAACTTCAGCTTTTTTCTCAGGACTTGTCTTTTTATAGGTATCTATGATCTCTCGGAGTGTAGTGTTAATCTTGAGATCAGGTCTGTGCTTGAATGTTTCTTTACAATATGGACAGTTGCAGGTCTGGCTGTTGTCCCAGCACTTGTTCAGACAGGTCTTGCAGAAGTTGTGTCCACATGGAGTGCTGACTGGATCAGTGAAGACGTCCAGACATATAGAGCACTGAAGCTCCTCAGTCAGTGGACCGCTGGAGGAAGACATATCTGGAGAGAGAAATGATGAAGATCAATGTGAAGTCTTCTTGTGTTGGGAGAATGTACAGAATGTCCAGAGAAGTCTAAACAATGAGTGGCTGTTTAATAAATAAGATAAAATATAAGATATATTTAAGTGGGATATTGACTCACATGGACGATCTCTCATACTCCCTCCACTTTCTCGTTTTTTTCTTGATGGTGGGAAAGATTCCATTGTTCTTCACCGTTTTATGACTTTTCAAGGCAAAATAAAACAACAGAATAATCTGTTTGCATTTAGTACAGACGAGTACAGACATCCTTTCCCCCAAAATGAACATATATTTTGCATGGCCAAGAGACATTTAATTTTGATTTAAAAATGTGATATTTCAGCTGTAGTGTATTCCAAATGAAATAGTTTGAATACAATTATGATACCATGTCATCAGTAAACTTTTTTGTAAAAGAACATTGAGTGTATTCATAAAATAACTGAGCATTTGCTGTTTATACAATAACACAAACAATGTTAATAAACTTATTTAAAATATATTTTCTGACAAAATGTCTTCCCACAAAACGAATTGATGTATTTCATCTTGTCAAGTGGTGTTTGACACATTTGTGCACAAAACTGTGTAATAGGTTCAGCAGGTTTTCCTGTGGGGTCAAGGGTCATATATGCTTCCTGTTTCTTTAGTCTTAATGTCGTGTCACAAAAATAAAGAAAACCCAAACTTTGCTTCACAACCAATCACATGACATATTTAAATACAATTCTGACCATTTCAGTGCAGTAAACAACTACAGGAGCATATTTGACATGTTTAAACCCACGGGTCAGTTATTGCATAATCAACTATTATGTAAAGTCTTAAGAAATCGTAGTTATTTAGGAGTTATCGGTCGTACTTTTCGGTATTAAATTAGACCAACCTACGTTTTCATGGAACTGACTATAACTTAGTTATGGACTAAAGTTATTGACTTTAGAAAAAAAAAAAAACATTTGATTAACTTGTAAGACTAGTCTTCTTAGCAGTTTATGCAAACGGACTCTGATTCTGTTCAACTTATGTTTGACATAAACCTGTAAACCAGATCACTTCCATTAAACCTGTTCAGCACAATCTCTCTTAGTTTTCTCTCTCTTACCTGTGATTATCAGATGTCCACAACACTCTTTAAACGGATCAGTAGATATTCTGTTGTTTAAAGAGGTTGATAGTTTCAGGCGTCCGTTTAGTTGTTGATCAAGTTATTTTCACTTTCTCTGAATCTCTCTCTGAACTAGTGATGTCAGAGCTCCTCCTGTGTTCACACATTTACATTTGTCCCTGTATTCGGTGTGTTTGGTTCATGTGTGTCTGTTTGTATTGGGACTGATGTTTCTATCAGGTCATGAAGAAAGAAAAGTTGGAGTGTTTATTGGTTAAGAGTTTCCAGGACAAATGCTGCTCACCTTAGACAGTCATCAGTGGAGAATGTATGACACGTCAATAAAGATTTTATGTCATTGCCAACCTCTTTAAAGGAGTAGTTCACTTTTGAAAAAACTTATTCTGATAATTTACTCGCCCCCATGTCATCCAAGATGTCCATGTCATTCTTTCTTCAGTCGAAAAGAAATTAAGGTTTTTGATGAAAACATTCCAGCTTTTTTCTCCATATAATCGACTTTACTGGGAACCAAATGGTTCAAGGTCCACTTTCAGTACAAACTGCAAACTGTTCAAAGGGCTTTAAACGATTCCAGACGATGCATAAGGGTCTCATCAAGCAAAGCGATCACTCATTTAATAAATAAATAACAAAGTTTAAGTTTTATAAGCTCAAATGTGCGTTCAGGACTCTATTGCTCGAACTCGTTCATCAAAATTAACAAATCTTTTTCCAAGTCATTTGGTTCATTCAACGAACGAAACGAACGAAGTGACTCAGACAAAGATTCATTCATTTTGACATTTTGATGAACGTGTTCGAACAGGGGAGTAACGAATGTGCATCACACAGAACAGAGCAAGGTGAGCGTTTGAGCTTATAAAACTTAAACTGTGTTTTTTTTTTTAAATGAGCGATCGGTTTGCTTGATGAGACCCTCATTCATCGTCTGAAATTGTTTAAAGCCCTTTTAACAGTTTGCAGTTTGTACTGAAAGTGTCTTTTGGACCTTGAACCTTGAAATAAGTGTTGTAGTATAACCATCAAGACAACAGTGGTGTGTGAACTGAATTTGGCAACAATACAGTCAATTACAGTACAGTTATTGAATATTTTCCATAAGAATCATAAAAATATACATTTTCAATTGTATATACAATTAAAATTTTCTTTTTTTCCAAAATAAGTGTTGTGGGATTACCAACAGGACAACAGTGGTGTGTGAACTTAATTTGACAACAATGCAGTGTATTACAGTAAAGTTATTGAATATTTTTCATAAATATATATCATTCAAATTATGTAAAAATATTTTATCATCATTATTTCATTCATTTTTTTTTTAATCTGTCATGTATGTTGAGTAACCTCTGAGAAGCCTATCTGAATTTGTCTTGTAATATAACAATTTTCTATCCATACAGAGGAGGCATTTAAATGTATTGAAATTAATAAGGCAACTTTGAGTAAACTTGGTTTTTGGTAGGCTAATCAAAATATGATCACCCTAGTATAGTATTCTATTATTATTTCTGTTTTACATTAAGCTCTATCTAATGTCAGGGAATGAATTTGCATGTTCACTCAGCTCATCGTCAGTGAAAAACGCTTGGGTGTGAACACAAAAAAACGCGTTGAAAAACACTAAAAAAACTAAAATAACTCACGCTGATATTCGTCCCGGTGTGTACGGGTCTTTGGTGACTGCAGCTGCCATAGGTATCAAGTTACGCCCTCATCCAACGGCAGGACGGGAATATGCAGCTCATTTGCATTTAAGGTTGTATACACCAAAACAGGTCATTTTTAAACAGGCCCCAAAAATGACTTTTTCAAATGGTTATAATAAATTAACTATGGGGTATTTTGAGCTGAAACTTCACAAATACATTCTGGGGACACCAGAGATGAATATTACATCTTGTAAAAAGGGGCATAATAGGTGCCCTTTAACAATGTTCGGCTGAGGAGTTACTGACCCGAGAAGTTCGAATCTGTGAATTTATTGTCAACTTTACTCAACTATCAAAGTTTTCCTTGAGTTTTCCTATAGTTCTTGACCAGGGGCCAGTTCTTCGTACGTCGCTAACTCAGTTAAGTTAGCTGGATTTGATTGTTGGCGATTTGCCATGATTTTGGATTGTTTGGTTCTTCGACGCTCATCCTGGACTTGCTGTCATAGCAACAGATCCGTCAGCTTGAACCTGCTCGCGAGCAGGCTTATATCATGTTAGCAGGATTAGATCGCGACTGATACGGGAAGTCCTTTAAAGCAGCGCGATAATGTAATTTCTGAGGTTTATTTTTTTTTTCATGAAACGATTGTCATGAGTTGTGAGGGTGTCGTTTATACATTATTATTTTGTTGGAAATGCACATTAATGTTCGATTCGATGTCTGGCTTCAACAGCAGCACAAAATGTTTCCATTGCCCTAAAATTCTTTGTGAGTGGCTTCCTTTACACTATTGGAGATGCAGAGAACTTGATAAGCTTTCTGTCGTGCCATTCGCAAAGTTTACCTAGCGCTCTTAGTTTTTTTTTTTTGTGCCAACTTAGGGTATATTAGCCTATAATTTTCAATGAAGATAATGCAATCATGATGACCATGCCGATTATGACTTACAGTCCCCCAGGCTTAATTTACGTGATTGGTGCCATACACTGCACACACGTTCCCATCAAGGCCTCAATAAAGGGATTTTGTGAGCAGAAAGGGGGCTTACAATGTAAATGTGCAGCCAAATTACTATTACAATTAATTTTATATAATTTTTTATAATATAATATTATATCATATATATTTCATTTTAATATATTTTATAATATAATATTTTTTTTATAATATAATATTATATCAATTTTTTAAAAGACAGTTGACTGAGTAAAATCTTGGTGTGTGATCATGTTCCATATCACAAATCAGTGTGAAAGCAAAATGGCCAGGATCTGTGCATGACTCAAGAATTTTCAGAGATTCACATTTATGAACATTATTTGAACGTGGTAAAGAAAATTACAAATATCAACCTCACGGTATTACATATACTTATGCTGAGAACTGCATTTTTCCTGCATTGCCAACATCAGAAAAAGAAAAAAAAAATGTTTAATTAAGCCTAGAATAAAAGACAAGACAAATTTGTAAAACTCTATTTGCTTAGAGTTTTATTTCAATAGTTCTTTGTAAAGAAAGGCAAGTTATTCAGTCATCTTTTTAAAAGAGATATTATATTCCCGAACAGTATAACCTACTTATTATTACTCAAAACAGTAAAATAGTTCATTGAACTTAAAACTTTTAAGTTTGTTCTACAATTTGGCTGTTTTAAGTTCCAGGAACTCAAATAAAATAAGTAAAATTTGACGTCATCTTAAATACCATAGCCTTATTTTTGGCTTTTGGTGGTGGTAATGAGCTTTATTTCGTTCTAATTTGCCAATTCAACAAAGAAGAGTCTCTACACTGGAAAATATTTTAAAGCCTTTTAAAAAGATATATTAATTTCAAAAGTAAAATTCCATCAAATTGAGTTTAATGATCCTTACATTTTAATTTTATTTATTAAGGATTGTTCAATTAAATTTGATGGAATGTTACTATTAATGCATACATCTTAAAATGTTTTAAACATTCTCAATGCACTTTATTTGCTATTTTTAAAATATACTGTAAAACTCTCCAAAACAGACTAGTCAACATGACTACCATGTTCCGTTTATTTTATGTTTTACTAAAATGACTGCAAAATAACAACGGAGTAAAACTGCCTCTTGGTGGCGGTAATGAGCTTTAGGTGACAATCTTCCAACGAATAAGAAGAGTCAAGTCGGCGCATTTTTTTTTTAAACATAACAATGATAACATACCAGGTAGAACTATCCAAAATACAACACACTACATACAGTCGACAGATCAAGTCCGTTTATTTCATTTTTTACTCAAATGACTGTACAAAAATAACAACGGAGTAAAAATAATTCCCGTTTCCGTTTGAAATAGAGCGCTCGAATTTGAACCTTGAACTTAGAAGCCCGCCATGTCATGCAGGAGTTGCTGCTGCCTCAACGCGGTCCTGTGGAATTATTTCTGTTCATCGTCGTCGTTTTTGGGATTGCTGCGGTTTGTTTCCTGGCTATAATCTGGTAAGTAAAGTTATTTCTTTACTTTTTTTAAAAGTTATTTTAGTAATCTGCACCAGATGTGACAGAAAAGTCATCAACTGAAACTATTTACTTGTTCTGTTTAGCTGATATAGCAACATGTAGGCCTAAAGTGTGCCTGGTCATTTTAGTAACTTTAGGTCTATGATAGACCTAACGTTACTAAAATGACCAGGCACACTTTAGGCCTACATGTTGCGATGTTATTTATGAATTGGTTTCACTAAATTTAAACGGGGATGAGTTTATGTACGCAATCGTATCGCACGGATAATAATTTTAGGCACTGTTGGTTATCGCCGTTGCTTGTATTGAAGCTTAACCGTTACAGAACCTAAATTGAAACAAGATTAAGATTAAAACCACTTTAATTTAATCTTACTTTTTTTTTTGTTTTTACTAATAACGCTACTTAATTTAAATTGTCTGTAATCGAAGCCCAATTTTCCAAATTCTGAAATTGTTGTATGATTTTTGACATGTCTCTGCCTCACTATTAATTTGTGTTTTTGTTTTCTATTTAGGTTCAAACTTCTGAGACCAGAGCATATGTGAGTACTATTACAATTTGGAATTTGGGGGTGAAAATACTAAAAGTATGCAGAATTTTAATTCTGATTTTAGAGGTTGGCATAACTAAGGTTTTTGTCATCCCTTGTCATTTTAATGATTTGGATTTCAATGATGGATTGGCAATGCAGGTTATGTGATGGGCAACTATCGCACGAAACTCAGCAGATCTGCCTGTGAAGAGGTGACTGTTAACTTGCGGAAGAGAAGCCAAAATAATCCAGAGAGTCTCCACTCCAACATCAAAAGAGCTCGTTCAGCTGAGGTAAACTACTTACCAAATTTTCCAAAAAGAGAGAGAGAGCTGCTGAAAGCTTAGACAGCTTCAACTATTTTCAATCTTTGTTGCTCCAAGGCAGAAAGAAGTCTTGGGCTGATGCCCAAAAACTCAAAGTCCATTTGCGCTGCATCGCAAACAGATCGTTGAAGATAACCCATCACAACCAGTGAAGGACTTCGTTTGGAATCTCAGGTAATTTTCTCAGTTGCTGTCTGCTATTTTCCATTTTTTGTGTGTTTATTTGTGTCTGTTACTTTTGTTTTGTTGTTGTTTAACTTCTTTTTTGTTATTTGATTGAATGCTTGCTTTCAGATTGCTGCAGAATTCCACAGAATTATTAAAGCGTTAGTTCACCCAAAAATGAAAATTAAGTCATTAATTACTCACCCCCATGCTGTACTAACCCCGTAAGACCTTCGTTCATCTCCGGAACACAAATAAAGATATTTTTGATTTAATCTGAGAGCTGGATCAGCCCTCCATAGACTGCCTAAGGGACTAGCTCTTGACAGCCCATAAAAGTCATTAAAGAAAAGGTTTAAATATCCCATATGCCTACAGCGGCTCAATTATAAGTTTATCAAGCGTCGAGACTACTTTTTGTGCGAAAAAAACATAAATAACGACTTTATTCGACTATTCCATTACTTCCTTATGGGCGCATGCGCGAGAACTGAGACGAGCACGTTCTCCTTCGGCTTGTTTACCGCCTGTTCACCGCAGGAGTATTAGCGCCACCTACCGTATGAGATGATGTGCTGATATAGCTGGAAGCGCAAAACTTTCTGTTTACAAGCAGAGTAAGATGCACGCTGTACATAAGGTTTTCAATTAGCGTATTTTCCGCACTATAAGGTGCACTTAAAAGCCTTTAATCTTCTAAAAAAAAACGATATATATGGATCATCATCTCATACGGTAGGTGGCGATAGCGGTGAGAAGCCGGTAAAAAGAAGTACTCGAAAGAGAACGTCCTCCTCTCAGTTCTCGCGCATGCGCCTATAAGGAAGTAATGGAATGGTCGAATAAAGTCGTTATTTATGTTTTTTTCGCACAAAAAGTAGTCTCGACGCTTGATAAACTTATAATTGAGCCGCTGTAGGCATATGGGATATTTAAACCTTTTCTTTAATGACTTTTATGGGCTGTCAAGAGCTAGTCCCTTAGGCAGTCTATGGAGGGCTGATCCAGCTCTCAGATTAAATAAAAAATATCTTTATTTGTGTTCCGGAGATGAACGAAGGTCTTATGGGGTTAATACAGCATGGGGGTGAGTAATTAATGGCTTAATTTTCATTTTTGGATGAACTAACCCTTTAATATCAGCTTGAAAACAAGTTCTATGCAGAAGTGGACAACCAGACTCCTCAACTAATTGCTGTTAAGCTGCTGAAGCACTGTGAAGCATCTTTAGTGCTGTTGATCTTGTGGTAAATGTTGTTAATTACAGTTATAGTACAAGTTAATTGGTTAATGTGCACAAGTATTTTATCTGTTAATAGTTTAAAACTAGCTTTGAACTTTTTTTGCTTTTTGCAAATTTCTTCCCCTCTTTCATCTGTACTTTTATCTTTATTTTTAGTTTTTTTCTCTTTCACCACTAAGACAGCTCTGTCTTTTTTCAGGATCTCTACGATATTGACAATAGACATACAGCTGCACTTCAAGCTCTACCTGTCTACTTGCACGAAGATTACCCTGTTTTTCAAGATGTGGAATGTAGGTTTATATACATTTCGTTTGAATTGTAATGTTATTTATCTGATTATGCTCATGAAGTTCTCATGTTTTTCAGATTGAAGAGGTGGATGAGCCAGACATTGCAGGTCCAGCTGTAGCTCTTGTCAGCATGGTGAATGGAGACTCGACTTCCACTGTTTAGTTTGACCCTGCTGGGATTGCTATTGTGCTGGAAGGTGACATTGTTCTAAGGGACATTTCCAGGTTGGCTGATGCTTTTCTTTTGATATATGCATTACATCTAAAATACCCCAAAGAGCTGACACACACATTTAAAGGAGTAGTTCACTTTTTTAAAAAAAACTTTTGCAGATAATTTACTCACCCCCATGTCATCCAAGATGTCCACGTCTTTCTTTCTTCAGTCGAAAAAAAATGAATGATTTTGATGAAAACATTCCAGGATTTTCTCAATATAATGGACTTCAATGGGGTCCAAAAATAAAATATAAAAATATTAGCAGCGACAACCGTAAATTAAAGGGACACAAGGCAGTTATTTTAGCTTAATTTAACAGCTTCAGAGTTATTGAAATGGTTATATGACTTCTTTCGGGTTGAATGGTGGGTGTCTCGACCCCCCCCTGGTGCCTGTGAGCGGAAAAATCTCACTTGCACTTTCAGGCCGGCGGGCGCCGCCCTAAAGTATCGCGTGATATCAGCTCTCGCGATGTAACATATTCCTTTGCGAGTCTTGCGACAACACCGCACATATCCAGGAACAAGGTAAACAAGGATGGAGTTTGTCACACTATCGTCATGGCGGAGCCGGCATATAAGATATAGAAAGCTTGGAAAGCATTGTCGGTGGAACAGAGAAAGAGGAAAAAGCAGACTGACCAAGCGAGGAGTCAGACGCGAGAATAGCCATAATGCGCATGTGATATGTCCCCATTGAAGCATCTCGCAGCACGGATGTACCAATACAAACAAATAAAACATCTCCAGGTAACTCTAGTAGATTCATTTATTTCGTTTGTTAAATAAGAGGCGATCTGAAATGTGTTGTTTTTGAATTCAAGTGACCAAAGTGATCCAAGTGATCGTTGCCGCTGCGATCAGTTTCAGTGGATTCAGTGTTCTGTTGTGATATTCAAACGGACGGCGCGCGCTCATTGCATCCTCTGGACCACTAAAGTTCATGGGGATATGTATTTAATCACGTGAAAATTCTCACCACTAACAACATATATTAGATCTCATTAAACAACAAAATAAACACAATGTAGTATACTATGTAACGCGTCATGCCCTCCGTGAGTGGTATTTACAACAGTAATGTTAAAAACAAGTACTCCACAGTTACTCTAGGGGTCGCTGTTTGACAGCATTGTCGTCTAATGCCCCTTTAAAATACATAAATTATGTCAATAATATTAACATTTAACATTATTTTATATTTTAAAAATATATATTTCATACAGTCTGCTCTGATTCCCGACTTGCAGCTGAAATATGATGTAGCCTACAAAAAAATTCAGATGTTTAATTACACGTTAAGAATTTTCCTCCCATATAAAACCATAATAATAACGCTTAATGTGGCTTAATGCAGATTAGAATGTCCCCTTATGTCGAAATAACGATTCATTATGTCTAAATATATAATTATGTGTAATAACAGATATCGAAATAACGACGTATTATGTCGAAATAACGAGATATTATGTTGAAATATATGTTTTAACAATAATATATAATGTTTTAACATAAAAAATGAAAACTTGTTTTTGTTTTCAAAAATGGAAACAAAAAAAGAAAACCCGTTTATAATAGGAGTAACGGCAAAAATATAGACAGTCAAGTTAGTTAAGGCTTCATTTAGGCTATTTGATTCAAAATACAGCAAAAACAGTCATGTTTATATTATTATATTTATTTATTTATTTATTCAATTTAAACTGTATCACAATTTATAATTTGTACAATTTAAACTTTTCTAATTTGATATATTTTAAAATGCAATTTATTTATCTAAATTTCAGATAGTTGCTGTTGTTTTGAACTTTCTATTTATCAAATAATCGTAAAAACACAATTGTTTTTAACATTGATAATAATAATAAATGTTTTTTGAGCATAAAATCATCATATTAGAATGATTCCAGAAGGATCATGTGACATTAAAGACTGGAATAATGATGCTGAAAATTCAGCTTTGATCCCAGGAATAGTCTAAATTACATTTTAATATATATTCAACATAGAAAACAATCATTTTAAGTTGTATAAATAGCCTATTTTACAATATTACTGTTTAAAATATCTTACCGTTCAAAAACGTTTGACTGTATAAAGCATTGAATAAACTTACAGTAGTTAGCCTAAGCACCGGTGGCACTTTTTGAGAAATGAGTTTACTAATTACTGTAGGCTAAATAGCCTATAACAAGTAGCCTACATCTTTGCAAACTTTGAAATGTTTAAAGGCTAAATACATACAACGTGAGTATCAGGTGTCTTATTAGGCGACGTGAAGAGGGACGACGTGTGTATCAGGGTCTATTAAGCCGACGTGTGTATCAGGCGGGTCTATTAAGCCGACGTGTGTATCAGGCGTCTTATTAGGCGACGTGCCAAGTTCAGACGTCATGATTTTTGTAAATATTTCTCATGTACGCCGTCGTCACGTCGCCATCAGTTACAATTATTACTAAGACGTCGCCGCAACGTCGCCGCTGGTCTGTCGTCTGCCGTCTCTATCAATCCCATTCAAAAATACACACGGACTGACGGCGACGGAAGGGTAGACTGCTCCTTCGCCTTCTTCATGGAAGTCTTAGAAATGTCACTTTTCACTCGTCATATTTTACCCACTATGGGAGATCCATGGCCCCGGCGCCGTTCACCTCATCTTCGTCGGCGTGGCATCTCGGCTCATCTGCTCCGACCACTGCGTAGAGCATCTGGAATGGATAAAAAAAGTTATTATATGCAAGTCATTTAAGTGGCAACGTAAGCAATGTACATTATGAGTCAATACTTACCGATATTGCTCCAATAATACTGCTCTTTGTCCCGCTTAAAATCATTGTCAACGCGATTTGTTTGGAACTATTGAGAGCTACACGAATAACGTGACCGGGCGGCGGCGAGATCACTGTCACAACCATCTATGTACGCAACTCTCATATTAAACGGCTCTGGTTTGCGCTTAGTAGATAAAGCCAAGGCAAGTTCAAAACAAAGCGCGTGCGCTGTACTGTGATTGGTGGGTCGTTTGACCAGTTACGTTTTTATCCACTCATAAATAAAAAAGGAACGACTGATTTTGAAAATGTAGTAGAGTAAAAAGTAAGATATTTGACTTTGAAATGTAGTGGAGTTAAAGTAAAAGTCTCCCAAAATTTAAATACTCGAGTAAAGTACAGATACGCAAAAAAGCTACTTAAGTACAGTAACGAATTACATTTACTTCGTTACTGTCCACCACTGATGATAATAATATAATAATAAGAGTAATATATGTAAATGTGTGTGTTTAGTCTATGCTTTTGTTTTTCTGGGTTATGGTGGGCAAGTTTAGGAATGTAATGTTTATATTTTTGCATTTAATGTTTAGCATTGCCTATATAGTCACGTTCACTATATTTGTTTAAATATGTTTTAATTTACATTGTTTTGAAGACAACATTGTGTAGGATAAAATAACTTGTATATATATTTTATTTATTTATTCTATTTCTGATACTTGTTCCTTTTCTCTGTTGTAATAAATAAAACTCATTATGCTGATTTACACTCTGCAGTACAATGACTTTCACGCGTCGACCTCTATTTAAAAGTACGAAATGTTAGTTATTGTTCTGAGCATAAATTTTTTTCGCCTATTTGTTTATCTCCACCTAATGGACTTTTGGGATTTTTAGTTTACTTGTCTAATTTTAAAAAATAAATAAATAAACACAGATTATGCCAGTTTACACTTTGCCTAAGACTGTTATGGTTTTTTTTACACTCTGTCCCAATTTTTTCACCCTTTGCTATTTTCTTATTGGGGGACAAACTACAGGCTTTGTATGGCAAGCCGTTTTAACTTTTAATCATTCGCAGGATATGAATTCTTGATATCACCAACTACATTTACACTAGTTAAAATGATGCTAATTGATATCAGGAGTTAAATTTCTCCTAGTAATGACAATTTTTGATATCAGGAATAACATTTCCACTAGTAAAAATGCTAATTCTTGATATCAACATTTACATTTTCACTACTTAAAATTATAACTCTTGATATCAACAATTGAATTTGAACTAGTAAAAATTATAATTGTTGATATCTGTAATTGTATTCTCACAAGTGAAATGTCTCCATAGGCTGCCATTCAAAATCAATTGTTGATATCAAGAATGGATTTCTTACAAGTTGAAATACTAATCTTGCATATCAGAAATACAATTCAAAACTAGTAAAAACCTTTATTTTTGATATCAAAAATTGTTATGAGTTGAAATGTCTATTCTTGATCTCAACAATTGAATTGCTACTAGTAACAATGTTAATTTTTGATATCAATAAGTCAATTTTTACTAGTGACAATGTTAATTTCTGATATAATGAATGTGATACTAGTAAGAAAGCCATTTTAGATATCTGAAATTATATTGATATCAGAAATACATTTTCAGATATCAAAAATATCTTTGTTACTAGTAGCAATTGAATTGTTGATAACAATTTCAACTAGTGACAATTTAATTATTGATATCAGGAATTCAAATTTTTACTAGTAACAATGTAATGATTGATAACAAAAATGATATTTCTACTAGTAAAAAATCCACTCTTGATATCAACAATTTATTTTGAATGGCACCCTATGGTGATTATGACATTTTACTACAATTCCGCCCCCTCACTGAGACACCAGCTAATCAACTGACTGCACTCTGTTAAACACATCACAGTCATTAGGAACGCAAAAGAACAAACTTATCCTGGGTTTCTAATTCTGAATGTTTGCTATCTCTTGCCTTTAGACAGTCCTTTACGGAAGAAGACCCTCTGTGCGGCTCTGAGGGGAAAGCACAGGATGTTGTAGAGCGTCAACCCCACTGACCAAACCGTGGCCGGTCCTGCATGATAGCAGTGCTGATCAAACCACTCAGGAGCAGCGTACTCAAAAGTACCTGAGAAACCCAAGAAGACCAGAAACATACACAGAAACGGTTGCAGTCCAAACATATTCTCTTTGTTTGATCATCAAAAGTTCAGCAAACATCCACAGAGCGTTTCCTGCTGTAACGCAAAGCTAACCTGCAAAGTGTGTGTAGGCCGAGTCCTTTAGCAGGTCTCCACAACCAAAGTCCAGCAGCTTGATGTCATGAGACGCTGTGCAAATCAGCAGGTTCTCTGGCTTGACGTTCCGGTGCAGGACTCCGCGGCTCTCGCAGTGCTTCAGAGCGGTGATCAGCGGAACCAGAACTTTCTTGGCCAAGCTCTCATCCACACAGCCGTTCTCCTCACAGAAACTCTCCAAATCTTGACAGGGAACTGGCCGCTCCAGGATCATGGAGTAGTGACTGTGATGGTCAAACCACTCCACAAGCTGCAGGACATTGGGGCAGGTAGGAGCTGAATTGACCCGGGTCATCAGTGCCACCTCCAGCGGTAGCAGACCCTGACCTTCCTGCAGGGACAAAGGCTCTGTTATATCCAGGGCTGAACAAAACGGATGAAACAAAAGATTTTCACTTGAACTTACAACTTTCAGCCACTTTCGGGTCCTGTCTTTAGAGACGTACTTGATGGCAACCTGTAGACAGATAAACCACAGTAAATCACACCAGCCTAATCGTGACAGATGACATTTACTGATATCAACATTTCTAAAGGCTTTCTGAACAAAGGAGGGAAGAAAATGACTTACTGGCAGTCTGTCAGATCTGCGGATCCCAGCATACACAGAGCCGAATCCGCCTTGTCCCAGCAATGGGCCCTTCACATATGCTTCTGTAACACACATGATCACAAGAAATGTCCTTATGAGAACACATGCATCTAATGAAAAATCATGTGAGCAATAACTTTTAAATGAAAAGCTTATTCTGACCTCTGCGAGAGCTTGTAGCAGTGGACGGATGTCCATCATCTTGGCTCCTCTGGCTGCTGCTCTGCTTCTTCCTCTTCCCGTCACCATCACCTGTGGAAACAGGAACAGAAAACACAGAGGACAGAGGTGTCAAATACCTGGGCAGCTTCTGGATCAGCGTCTGCGTCGGGTCTGGCAGCGGTTCCTGATCGCAATCACCAGAACCGAGTCTCTCCTGGCCAGCCATCTGAGTGCAAGCAGCTCTGCTGGATCTGGAACGTCCTGAGGCTGGAATATTTCAGACATCAAAAAATGTTTTTATCAGTAATTAATGTCACCAGTCACATCAAATTATTACTTTATTATTTTCAACTTTCTATTTTCAATGACGAATCGTTGAATTATTAACAGAGACATAACTTTTTTTTTAATAAAAGCTTATTCTGACCTCTGCGAGCGCGTTTAGCAGCGGGCGGACGTCCATCACCTTGGCTCCTCTGGCTGCTGCTCTGCCTCTTCCTCTTCCTGTTAGCCTTACCTGTGGAAACAGAGACAGCAAACATAGAGGACAGAGGTTCCACATACCCAGGCAACTCCTGGCTCAGCGTCTGGGTCGCCGTGTCCGGCAGCGGTTCCTGATCGCGATGATCAGACCCGAGTGTCTCCCTACCAGCCGTCTGAATGGACACAGCTCTGCTGGATCTGGAGCGTCCTAAGTCTGGAATATTTCAGACATCACATGTTAATGTTCAAATTATTACTTTATTATTTTCAACTTTCTATTTTCAATGACGAATCGTTGAATTATTAACAGAGACATAACTTTTTTTTTTTTAATAAAAGCTTATTCTGACCTCTGCGAGCGCGTTTAGCAGCGGGCGGACGTCCATCACCTTGGCTCCTCTGCCTCTTCCTCTTCCTGTCAGCCTTACCTGTGGAAACAGAGACAGCAAACACAGAGGACAGAGGTGATACTATGCAATATTTAGCTATTTCTTTCCATTAGAACAATTTTTTTTCAATAAATGCAATATTTCACATTAAAATAGAGTGGAGGCCTTTAAAATCCATTTTTTTAAGTGAGAAAAGTGCTATTTGGAGGTGTATTTTTTTGGCATTTTTTGTAATGTCCTGTAATCAATTGTATAGCTCCCTATATAAAGGCTAGGATGGTTTGAGGGGGGAGTAAATTATGGGCTTGCTTTCATTTTAAAGTGAACAACTCCTTTAACATAACGTTCAAATTCCCCAAACTAACGTAAATAAAGCAAGCTAACGTTAGTGTGCAGAGGACACAAAATAACACAGCAGACTGGAGGGAATATGATTTTTTTCCAGAAAACTTCTTGAAAAAATAAATTCAAGCACTTTCAAGGACTTGTATCTATTATGTTTGTTTTCAAAAACTTTCCAGGGCCTTGATTTTTTTTTTTTCAGATTCACTAACTTTCAAGGATTTCAAGGACTCAAATTGTCCGTGTTGGTACTACACGACCTCAGTGCTGCATTTGACACTGTCGATCACAACATACTTCTTGATAGGCTGGAAAACTGGGTGGGGCTTTCTGAAATAGTCCTAAAATGGTTCTTAGGAACTGAAGGAACTGTGGTTCAAGCTCTCTTCAGGTCATTGACCAGCTCCTGCTGTAAGACTTTAAGACTGGTTAAAGAGAAAATATCTGACCAAGAAAATATCTGACCAATGCCCTCTGAAGACAAATGGCATTGCTTGCAAATTAACATTGACACCCTACCCCCTTTCTCTGAGAATTTACATCCTTTCTCTCTCTCTCTCTCCCTCTCAGTCAGTCAATGACACTGAAAACTCACAAGAATATAGTTTTTAATGTGAATATGATAATCCTTTAAGAGTGTTTGGAATCGTTTTGATGGTCTCAGGGTGACTGGTAATAATGTCTCATTCCCAAAGTAATAAAAGACAAGGTAATAAGGTTTTTAAGAAGTTTAGGAATAACTGTTACACAAAAGGAGTGTGGTCTCTAGGGACTCCAAAGGTGTAAATGCTAATTTCCACTGTTCTAAGCTCCTTCCCCCAGTAAGCATGTTGGGGAGATTCAGTAACTTTCCATAGTAACCTGGTGATTTACATATCAGGTGAGGTCTGATTATAAAGGGAGATGTAACAAGAGTTCGGGGCTGCCATTCTGTATTCAGATCAGCCCATGATGTTGTGTCTTCTTCTCAGCTCATGTAGCCTTAAATGTTGGGTAAAGTTCTTTGTTCTTTGAAACATTTTGGTTTGCATTGATTATCTTGTGGAATTCTTATGATACATTTACCTGACATAATAAATTGTTATATTTGGCTATTCTAACAGACTTTGACTTTATTTTCATTAGAGTTAAAAGGAATAGTCAAGCATTAATGTATTTAATGATGCACAGATATCATTGATAAACCCTTTTCATTTTATGGAGTCAGATGAAACGAGTTAATACATAAGATTAAATGTGTTGCATTTAATTAAACATTACTTTGCCATGGAAAAGACGGAACACGCTTGAGACCTTCACCACGAATCGAACTCCGCGATTTGGATCGATTTCGTGGCCCTTTTTACACTGCCGTGTAGTTCTGGGCTGATCCCTCACCTTCCTCATGATTATTGATGTCCCACTAGGTGAGATTGTGCATGGAGCCCCAGACCGAGCGAGACTGACCGTCATCCTGAACTTCTTCAATTTTCTAATGATTGTGCTAACTGTTATTGCCTTCTCACCAAGCTGCTAACCTAATGTCCCGTAGCCCATCCCAGCCTTATGCAGTTCTACAATTTTATCTGATGTCCTACACAGCTCTCTGGTTTTAGCCATCGTGGAGAGGTTGGAGTCTGTTTGATTGAGTGTGTGGACAGGTGTTTTTTATACAGGTAATGGGTTCAAACAGGAGCAGTTCCCATTCAGTTGACATTATTGTGAGATATTGTGCTCTAGCGCCACCTGCTGAAAGGCCAATGATGCATGATGACGTGGGCGAAGCTTTTCAAGCACTTTTTGAGAACTCTAAGAGACAGGCGGAATCTCTCAGGAGGGGTTCAATTCCTAGAAAGTAGAGAAACTAATAGGTCTGTGAGAGCCAGAATTCTTACTGGTTGTTAGGTGTTCAAATTACTTAAAAAATCACAATGTGATATTCTGAAAAAAAAAAAAAAAAAAAAAAACACTGCAAAATCAGCAGTGTATCAAATACTTGTTCTCCCCAATGTATGTATAGACTTTCAGCTGTTTGCAATGAACAAAGCAAACAAAAATTAATGAAAAAGCTGTAGTTTCCCCAAATTCAACTGAAAATGCAACTTTTAATCTCTTCTGCAGTCTCAAAATTATTCAACCCCTTCATTGCAAGCATCTTTAGTACTTCGTAGAACACCCTTTTTCTGTTATGACCTAATGCAAACGATATGTATAACCAGACACCAGGCACCGTTTCTGAGGAATCTTAGCCCATTCTTCATGAGCAATGGCCTCCAGTTCAGTAATATTCTTTGGTTTGCGTGCTGCAACCGCCTTCAAATCCCACCAGAGATTTTCTATGGGGTGATTATTATCAAGGCAGGTTACTGATTGCCACTCTAGAATCTTCCTGGATTACTTCTGCAACTAAGCCTTGGTAGAATTTGTGGTATGTTTGGGATCATTGTCCTGTTGGAAGGTCCAATGACACTCCAAGCTTCAGCTTCCCCCCTGATGGCATGACTTTTTATCCTAGGATTTCCTGATACAATGAATCCATGGCCTTCCACACCCTGTAGGTTTTTAGGAAGAGTGTTATTTTCAGCACATGCTTCATTCTTCTTATTCTAGATACCCTATAAGTATACCCGATACTTCTCCTAACCCTAACTTTGAACTTACGAACTATGCTTCCAACAGTGTCTTTAGGAACATTTAGTGTCTCATATTTTTCTATCCTGTTCCTTGTTTGTGAAGGAGCGATGATACTTTCTCTTAACTTTTTGGAACATTCTTTTGACTAAACTTAGCTGAATTTCTAACACGTGCAGAAAATGACACTCAACATACGCCAGTTCAGATATTTCATGTGTTCTAGCTTAAGCACACCTGGTGCAACTAATGAAGCCATTGATTAGTTACATCAGGTGTGCTTGAGACAACACCTGTTTTGCGGATTTGTGCTGTTGTGAGGGATTCTATTCAGGGGTGAATAATTTTGAGACTGCAGAAGTCATTAAAAGTTGCATTTTAGTTCAATTAAATTACTTTTTATGTTGTTGTTCATTGTTGCTCTCTCCATGTGATAAAGACCATTTGACACTGAAGACTGGAGAAATTGTGCTGAAAATTCAGCTTTACTTCACAGGAATAAATGACAGTTATTTTAAATTGTATTTACATTTTTGTTTAAGTAAATTTTATTTAAATAGGCTAACTTTTTAAGATAGCAAGTAATATGACAGACTTGCACAGAAAATGCATGCACATCTCTGTAAATGTACCACAATTAGGCTTATGTTATGAGAGGCATCCTAGAGAATCTATTTGTCAGCTCCAGGTTTCATTGCAATAAACTTCAGATCTAAAATCAAATGGCCCGGGAAGCAGTGACCTTTTCATCAATAATACAGTTACTTGCATTGAGTGTTTGATTGTTGGACGTCTTTTTTTTAGTGTCTCTTGCATGTCTAGAGAATGTTTCGTATTGCGTCTCTCTTTTTTTTGTGTGTGTGTGTGTGTGTGTGTGTGTGTGTGTGTGTAACTTCTCGTGACTCGTGAGCCGCCTGCTCCCTCCTGTCACTCATTCTGTCTCTATCCTGACTCCTCCTCCCCGTGAAGGATCAGTGACCGTGGGGGAAAGGACTGTAGAGTGTCGCTAACCCATATTTATCCTCACAGCAGTGGAGGCAGGTGTCACACTCCGAAGAAGACACACAGGCCTGTGCTCTTGAAGTCATTCTTCATCTCGTCTGACGCACCTGTGGATGTCTGGAAACACAGAACAGAGTCTTTCCTGCGTTGTGGTGAGTGACCTGTGTTTGGTGCTTCATGTAGGTCTAAATCTTATTACTGAAAAGCATTTTCTACCCTTTAATTTTACTTTTATTGTTTATTCATTTATTCATTACATGTATATCCCTTGTACAGTTAGTTGTTCTGTTATTTAATGATGTATATCACTAAATAGCACGATGGAGTAATTGCATTTATTAATGTCAGCTATGTTTTTATTTTATTTTTATTTTTAGTACAAAAGCATTATTCCCAAAGTATTCTGAAGCTCACTATCACAGCCTTTACAGTTTATCAGATGTGTTTCTTAGATTTATAGGGATGACTGTACGCAGTGAAATTGGAGTATTGTCTGATGTGCTAAATTACAGTGTCTTCTCAAGGACGAGACACAGATTACATGGAGGTTTGCAAGTTTTTCTTGCTTTTCAGCATTTCGTTTATCCTCTGGCTTGCCTACCAGTTAAGGTTTTTTTTGCCAAAAAATGGCAGCAACATCTAATTAATAATACATTGATATTTGAAGCCAGTACAATTTAAGGAACCTATCAAAAGAAATCCACTGTTTGCAGTGTGAATACAGGGTGTAGAGTGTCTGTGAAACCTCTAACTACATTACCAGTAAAAGATAAATGTAAACATCAGCAGCTGTGGGTTTAAAATAGTCCTTTATTGGTATTTTGGGCATTAAGATTTTTCCATGTCCGCTTGAATCTGTCCTGTCATTGGTCAGAACAGGAATCAGATCGGCACCCTGCTGTGGATTTTGGACTAAGAAGTTCTTAAATTGGCCTAATCCAAATCATATTTTAAACATATCCTGTACACGAAACAAGAAGAGAGATGGAGGTCCACAAGTGCACCGCAAGAGTTTTTTTTTAATGTTAAAGTTTATTTTGCATTGAGTTTTCAACATGTTTGTACTTTTAGATTTTTATTTATATTACAGTAAACAGCAGTTAAATGTCAGAAGGTGACAGTTGGATATTATTAATTGATTAGTCAATTGGATTTGGGTCGATAAATTGGTTTAGACGGCATCATCGTGGATGTATAACACGACCCTCATGTAATCAGAGAAGGACCTTCAAGGAAGTTCAGATGCTTAGAAAGTAATAGACACCCCTCCATTTTTTTTCAGTCTAAACTGATTTTATTTATAAAATCAAACTTGCTTATTTCTTATTTAATTTAGTAGAATTTGAATGGTATGATATTCTTATGCTATTCTATGTTGTCATGTAAATGCCGTGGTGCATGAATAGGATCATCATTCATGTTGGTACATATCAAAGTACCATGCATGATATTTGATACCATGGTATCGCCACAGTACTTTTTGTGAGGGAAATGAAAATAAATGTGTACCCTTTCTTCAACAGACCCAGTCCCGTATTTATTAGTTTGTTTTAACCCCTCTCCCGTATATGCAGAGTGTGCAGTCTTTATTCCCAGACGTCGGCTGGTTTAATTAGACAGTAAAATATTAATGTCCTTGTGAATGCAGCTCTCTTCAGCACATTTATCATGTTCACCCCTGCATGTCCAACCCAGATTAACCAGCAAGACATACAGGAACTACACCAGAGTCAGGGCCAGAGTTAACTAAAACACTTTAGTTACTTGAAATAGACAGACAGACAGACAGACAGACAGACAGACAGACAGACAGACAGACAGACAGACAGACAGACAGACAGACAGACAGACAGAAAGACAGACAGACAGACAGACAAATAGTCTTGGTAAAGATGGCTTAAAGAGATCATGTTTATCAGGAGGTCATAGGTCAGCTGTTGTCAAAGGGAAGTTAAATAGAGGAAATGTGAGGAAGGTCGTCCACGGCTGAATAATTTAGCATGAGAATGTTTACAACTGCTATTGTCTTGTTTGTTTGACCTTTTTTCCTTTTTTATACACTTTTTTATACAGTTTACTGCTCTTCACTGTAAAAAAAAAATATTTTCAAGATTTGTTATCACAACAATTTTTTCTTTTGTCAAATCAACTTAAAGTAATTTATTTAGTTCAGATGACTTATTATTTTGAGTTTCTGATGATTAAATCTAATCATTGTATTAACTCACTTTTTTCCAGTTCAATCAACTTAAAATTTTAAGGCAACCAGGTTACTTAATTTTTTTAAACCAACATTTTTTTTACAGTGTTGCTTTTGATATGGTTATTTTTTGTTTCTGTTCACATTTCTAAAGTCTACAGGCGATGTGTTTGTGTGTCTGCGTGCACAGTAGTTAACATTTGAATTGGATCAAAAAGTTTAATCCAAGTTGTCCTAAGACAAGAACGTGTTTTGTTCAAAATTCATGTATAATTTTGATGAAAGGTTTTGATCCACTAAATGTTGACTACTTCAGTGTTGCGTGTCCCATTGTCCACATGAAATCAAAATGACCAATTCTTGTTTTGTTTTTATTAAATATTGCAATATTTATTATAAATTATTGATTTATCCATGCACATCATTATTTATTTATTTTTATTTTTAAATCATGTGCTCTCCTAAACAAAATAACCTCCCCTCCATTTTACAGCTCATCTTTTCTCTGATGATGTGTTTACTGGCGTGAGGGCGGGACAACATGTCACTCACAGGATATCCACCAATAGCAAACCACAACCATCTAATCCATTCCCCACAGTCAAAATCAAGTCCCACCTTACATTTTTTTTCTCATTCGAAAAGCCGTTTCACTCGTATACATCATCTAGGGAAGCAACATATGTTTAATGCTGATTTTATATGTATGTATCTGTGTTTATCTGACCTTCAGTGCTTGAAAACAGTAATTCAGTGTTGCATGAGTAGTTGTCATGTTGCTGCATCTAAAAAAAAAATATCTAAACCTTTTGATTCATTTTCTATAATTTTTATACATGCAGGCTTATGACCTCAAATTACTTGAACGACTATTTGCAATATTTGTACTTTTTTTGTCTTACAGTATTTGTATAAGAAAACAGATTATTAAAAATTGTGAGAACTGAGAAATGGAAAATAAATTAGGTAAGAGTTAAAAAAGCATCCATATTTTTTCTTTCTTTCTTATTTAAATGTTCAACATTTGGTGTTGACAAAGCAATAAGTCAAATTAAAGTCAAATAAAAAACAAAGTAAATAAAATAAAAAATCAGTGTACATAAAAGCAATGGTGTACAATTCATTTTAAAGAGAATTTGAGAGCTTCTCAGGTCATGTGACAGATTATCTGAATCTAATGCTCTGTGCTTCACTGTTCGTTTGTGTTGAACAGAAGTTTTGTTGGTACAGTATTATGATGATGCACTTGCACATGATTATGTTAACAGGCTGTAATAAGCGCACTGTATGAGTGTTTTGCGACGCACTAATCTTGATGTGTGGCTCTTTCTCAGGGTCTGGTGTGGTGAAGTCTGATGTCCAGGAGGAAACAAACAGCACAGTCATGGTCATTCTACAGCAGGTACACAAACACTTCTGCAGAGGTCTCTGGACCAAAAATGTGACATGAAGTAATTTAACTGCGTCTCTTGTGACAGTTTGCAGACTCTGCTTCAGCTGTGTGAGAGGCGTAGCTTTGGAGAGCGCTCTAAAAAGAGGGTGGGAACTCATGCTTTCAAAGCTAGCTTGCTTTAACTAGTGCCATGCTGGCAGTGGTGTAAAGTACTTGAGTAAATGTAATTAGTTACTTTAATTAAGTATCTTTTTGGCTATTTGTAGTTTTACTGAGTATCATAGATATAAGCAACTTTTACTTTCTACTCTCTTACATTTTTAATAAGTACTCTTTATTCCAATATATTTGTCAAGAGTAATGCAACTGCTGAATTCGGAACCGCATACTAAACTATTACTCTTACTATCTTTGCCAAATAAAGATATGGGGAAAATAGTAAGAGTAGTATGCGGTTTGGAATTCAGCAAATTACTCCTTATATTTTGCATGGTACCCAATGGGGTAATCCACCAGCTGGAAACTGAAGCTTCCCTTGCGGGCCGCCAGTGTAGCAGACCATCACCTGCTGTTAGCATTCCATTGACTCCCATTCATTTTGGGATCACTTTGATAGCAAATAACTTTACATCTGAGGCGTCCAAAGACTCTATTTGTCCATTATTTATTTCTAAAGAAACACGACAATGCATAAAAGGCTCCATTACCTTGTATCTTACGTTATCGCGCCGTAGAAGCAGTTTTTGTAAATATAGGCTAACAATTGCGTCATAACCACTGGACTCTCTGACGCACAGTAGAGAAATGACCGTATAGACAGGAGAAGAAGCTCGCAGGAAGTCTTTTACTGTCTATGAGGCAATCGGGGGCACATGGAGACATAAAGTCAAGGGAGAAGCCCATAGAGAGTCCATAAAAGCAACGAGACAAAATATTTCAACAACAGATTTGTTTCAGATTTCAATTCAGATTGTCTTGGCACAGCTACTAGAAGACGTACAACTGTCATAAGGGTTGCTCACGTCAAATCTCCGTCGTCAAGCTCAGTTTGAGCCTGCGCAGGACACACAGCCATCAGGAAGTGAGTGCTTCTAATGGGCTTCATTTTTCTCTGTTAAAATCTAGGGGGTCGCTGTGTCCATTTCTTTTACTGTCTATGATGGCACCTAATTTTTTCTGCAGTAGTTTATTTCTGCTACAAAATGAGCAATATCACCATCTACAGGGCATTGGAGGTAGTATATCTTACTGACTCGCTTACTTACTGAACCCAACTCACCTAATCTAGTCAACAAGGCTATTTTACACGAATGCGAGTGCATATAGCGGACAGTTTTTGAATCGGAGGTGTTTCATAAATGAGATGAAGACATAGCTGGAGCGTTTAAGAGACTGTTGTGTCGATCTTGCTTTATTGGAGTTTGAAGTGTTCGGTTTTATTTTGATTTTAGAACATATCCTCACAAATCAGCCATTTCTTGTTGTTCACTGGTGTGTCTCTTAGGTTTTGAGGACTAGTGTGTCTCTGAGCTTACTTTCAGTATGAATAAAATGCTTAAGTTCATTTAAAACCAGATACTTTGCAGAATTGTTGATTTGTAACTTGTAATGGTGTAACACTGTACATATCAGGGTTTCACTTTGTTTTGATGGTCCATTTAACACATTCTGTTGACTATATGTGAAGTTGCACTTACTGTACATGTCTACTAACTTTCATTAGAGTATTAGTAGACTGGTAGGGTTAGAGTTAGAATAAGTTGACATGTACTTGCAAAGTTACTTATATTCAGTAGAATGTCTGTTGGAGGGACCGTCAAAATAAAGAGTTAGCTGATATTAGCCAGACAGTTTACTAATACTCTATTGACTGCTAGTTGAGAACATGTCGTTGCAAAGTTACTCATAGTCAACAGAATGTTCAAAAGGGACCATCAAAATAAAGTGTTTTTGTTCTTTGGTGCCTGTAGAGATCAGTTTGGGAAGGGAACATCACTGGTTTGACATTGAGACACATGTACACACTCGGTCCAGAAATAAAGCTGCTTCAGTTGAGCGGAGAACGTAAATGCTGTTAACTAATTATCTCTAATCTGATCAGGGTCTCAGTACCACACACTCTGCCTCTGCCCTCAGTAATATGTCAATCTGTATTGTTGCGTGTTGTGAATTCAGCTTTCTGTTGTTTGTCTTGTTTACTTCTTTATTAGTGCTGCTCAGATTAAAGAAGTTGTTTGCATGTCTGGATTATTGAGTTAAGACTGTTGTTTTCCACAATATTCTAAAGACCCTCATTTTGTGATGACAGATTATGTTCTCTGTTCAACGTCTGAATCTCGTTACCATTGCTCATTACCAGCAGAAAGCTGTACAAAACAGTGGTGTAGGCGAGTCATCGGGTAGTTGTCATACTTTTCTGCAATGAATACTTCTCAGAGTTGGCTTATATTCCCAGAGTTGGCAGAGGTTTCACACTGCATGACTTTACAAATGAAAGAATCGCAGACAACTTCCAAAAATGAAAATTCTGTCAGTATTTACTCACCCTCATGTTGTTTCAACGCTGTTAGACCTTCGTTCATCTTCGGAACACAAATGAAGGTATTTTTGATGAAATCTGAGAGCTGGATCACTCCTCCATACTAGTCCCAGGGTGTCCGCGGGGTTTTAAAAAGTATTAAAAAGTGATAAATCAAAATGGTCAAATTTAAGGCCATTAAAAGTGTTAAATGTAGTCTGAGAGGTATTATTTTTTAAAAATTAGGTATTATTTTTTTCAGACTATCAGGTGTCCTATTCTGTGTTTGCGTTAGTCCATTTAAATATGCGCTTTAGCTTATCTGGGCACAATCAAAGATCTTTCGATCTATGTTTGATGCTGACGCCATATTCAATGGTCGATCGACATCATCTGTGAACAAGTGATCACCCGGATTTAGACCTACCTATTGTATTTACATAAAGCGTTCACAGGCAAATTTGCTTTATGTTTAGGTCTATATTGCTTTTATTTCCCCGGTGTCGAAATCAGGCAAACATAAATGTCAGGCAACACGATTCCTGGCTGCATGTCAATATCCACGGATCACTGGATCTTTAGTAAGTTGTAAGGAACACTATATTGAATCCAACATTTAGTTTAAATTGATAAAATTATTCGTTTTAGTCGCATTTTCGCAATTTCCCCTATTAAATCCTGTCACGCAGCAGATCTTTTGCCATTTTTACATGTTATAAATGTCAAAATCTGTGTAAATAATAGAAAGGTTGCTGCTGATTAACACTTAATTCAGTGTCGTGATGGTTTCAAAAAAATTCTGAAGGTAGTAAAAAAGGTATTAAAAAGTAGTAAATTTAACTTAAGGAATACTGTATATACCCTGAGTCCATAGGCTTCTTGAGGAATTGAAACTTTCCGGCCTCGAAAAGTTATTAAAGACATCATTAAAATATTCCAAGTGACTTCAGTGATTCAATCTTAACTTTATCAAGCAACAAGAACACTTTTTTTGTGTGCAAAAACAAACAAAAATAACGACTTTATTTCAACTATTCACTTCCTTCTCCATGGGCCTCTAGTTAGTTAGCATACGCTGTTGAACTAGTAACCTGACTTGAGGCAGAGAGAGAAGTAAATGAATAGTTGAAATGAAGTCGTTATTTTTGTTTGTTTTTGCATACAAAAAGTATTCTCGTTGCTTGATAAAGTTAAGATTGAGCCACTGTAGTCACTTGGACTATTTTAATGATGTCTTTAATAACTTTTCAAGGCCAGCAAGTTTCAATCCCTCAGGAAGCCTATGGAGTGATCCAGCTCTCAGATTTAATCAAAAAATATCTTAATTTGTGTTCCAAAGATGAACGAAGGTCTTATGGGGTTGGAACAACATGAGGGTGAGTAAATACTGTCAGAATTTTCATTTTGGGGTGAACTATCCCTTTAAGGACCTACCAGCCTGTGCCATCTAGAGTTTCATGACAGTCCATTGTTTAAAACAAATATGGCAGCTTGCCTTATCTGACATTTATTGCAGTGTTGTATTCTAGACCACCTCACTCGAGTCCGAGTCCAGACCGAGACCAGAGAGAGTCGAATCCGAGTCAAGACCGAGTCCATAGAGAGTCGAGTCCGAGACCAGAGACGGTCGAGTCCGAGTCGAGACCGAGACCAGTGAGGGTTTATTACCTAATTTACTTTTATTTACTTAGAGAAATCTTCTTTTTTTACTGAATTTACTTAGAGTTTAAAAAATATGATCAGTTTAGGACAAAAAGGCCACATAGGTGGTGTTAAAAGTAATTTTATTACAATTTGTCATGCGCAGTTGCGCACTAGAAAATCACCAATCACTGGGCGTGTCAATCAATTTAAAGAAATATTTTATTAACATACATTAATAATCATGAAAAATATTTTTAATTGAACTCGAGTGGACTCGAGTTAATAATTCCGAGTCCTAAAAAAAAAAATGTTCGAATACGAGTCAATTCCGAGTCCAAATGCACACGAGTCCATGACAAGACCAAGACCATTAAAATATGGTCTCGAGACCGAGTCCGAGACGAGTCCGAGTCTCGAGTACTACAACACTGATTTATTGTACATAGAATTATAAAAATTGTAAAAAGTGACTTCACTTTTTATGCCAGATATACAAAAATGTCTATGGATTTTTTTGTCTGAAAAAAAAGAAAAAGATAAGATGAAAAAGTTGCTTATAGATTTACTAACTCACTAATTTTACTTAATGTACTTATAGACATTGTAGATATCTGTGTGACAACTAGCCACAGTCTTACAATTCTTAATTATTTACAAGTCTCATAATTACTTATGTTTGTGCAAATACGGAGAGTTAAATGTTTGGTTTGCGCTATATACAATATTTTGACATCTACAAATCTCTGTCTCTTTACTACAACTGTTGTAACAGGGGTTATTTGTTCAGGGTTATTGTAGGTTATTTTAGAAACATGCTGGTCCATTGGCTCTATATGCTTGTAGGATCTGCCAGTGCAGTGGAAACCTCATGAACACTGAACTGGCCTCATCTGCCTTTCTTTGTCTCTAATCACTGCTGACAGGACCTCATTTTTAGGACAAGAAAGTGGTCATTCATGGGCTGATAAATACACAGGGGTACGAGGGAACCTCGCCTCTGTCTGCCACAGTGGAACGAATGGTTGCAGTGATATGTCACCTTAAAGAACACAGACTGAAACGAGGGGTTAGCGGTCAGCAGGTAACAGGACAGTGTGTTTGGAAGGGGGTTGAAATGGAGATGAAGGGGGATAAAGCACTGGAAAGAGATATGAGAGCACGCAGACTGAGTTACAAGTATCTCACATTAATACAGGTAAGGCTGGGGATTAAAGATGTTAATCGTTTAGTTTTAATTGAGTAAACGAGATGTCACATATTTATTTATTTATTTTTTATAAAACTGGGATTGACTTGAGAGTGAGAAATCATAAAAGATGAATCTCATGAGAGCATTGCCAATTTATCTCAAAATTACAGAGAAAAGGACTTCTTATCATAATGGACTTATCATAATGACAGTTACTCTAAATAAATACTTTATTCATCCTTAGTTTATTTAAAAAAATCATGTAATTTAAACAATGTAATCTAATGAGCATTATCACTGAAATTAATGAGGAAAAAACTCAAAAGCATAAGAAGTGACTGAGAATCTAGGTGAAATTTTTACTTAATCACTATAAAAATAATGTCAAAATGCACAAAATATATATTTTTCTTTAGATTTTGGGCTTATGTTTTTTACAATCTTTGTGACAGTAAGATTCACCCATATGATTCACACATGAATATCATGGAGCAACACCTTGTATTTTTTTTTACCAACTGTTATTTTAGTAATATGTACATATATAGTGTTTATTCATATTTTACATTTATATATATATATATATATATATATATATATATATATATATATATATATGTGTGTGTGTGTGTGTGTGTGTAGAGAGAGAGAGAGAGAGGGAGAGAGATTTTAGTTTTAATGTTATGTGGTTTCATAATCTTTTTTTAGTTTGAGTAATTTTAGTATTTCAACCTATTTTATTTCATATTTAATTCTTGTTTGTTTTTTATTTATGTTTTATTATTTCATGCCCATCCAATGACATCACCGGTTTCATTCTCCACCCACTCAGAGAGAATTGAAGGTGGGCGGGGCAACAGAACAGACACTCCTGAGTGCAGTCATGATGATGAGCAATGTTGTTCTGAGAGGACAGATAGCTATAACATAACCTCGGAAACATGCTTTACATTTACATCTAAACTGGTTTACAGTAACAGCTTATTAGGAGAGTGTGTAATGGTTTAAATGCAATAGTGTTTAATTGCTTAAGCATGTCTTATATGAGTATCCTGTAATGTCACAGTTTGGCAATGACACTGTGCAGGCGGAACATTTGGCAGCGTTTTAATGGTGGTTGCAATGAAACCAGCTGTCCTTTAGAGCATAAATTATCCTTGTTTGTCTGACCTTTGCCTAATTTTGTCATCTAAATGCTAATTAATACCAATCCAGGCCAAATTTTAAACTGAATGCCAAGACCAAGATGATTTACTGTCAGTTGTCGTGTTTGCCAAGTCAAGCATCTATTACTGCTCATGTTTTATCGGTCTTTTTTACAGTCTATGGTTTTTCCTCAAAAGTTAACCAAAGACTTATGGGACATGCTTAACAAGATTGGCATTGCCTTATAATGCTTAGAAATCAAGAAAATGTAGACTTATAATTCGTTGAATAAACTCAATTCTAAATGTTTTTAACTCCTCACAAATAGGCTCTATGCACAGCTCCACTACTTCCTGAACTTCAGCCAGCTTCTTATTTCCTGTCTGGCATTATTGGACACATTGATTAATTCAGGTGTGTTTGATTATTGTTGCCGTGACTACTGAGGTCAAGCACACCTGAATTAATCAAATTGTCCAATAATGGTATACAGGAAACAAGAAGCTGGCTGAAGTTCAGGAAGTAGTGCAGTTGTGCATAGAGCCTATTCAAAATGAAAAACAAAACGTATGACCAGTTGTTGCCAAGAGGGGGCGGTCTTACGTTTAGATATTGAGCTCATCAGCTCACATCATCAACTCGATGGGTTTTTGGTTAACAACGTTAGGCTACGTTAAGAAACTGATGCTAGGCTTCTTTGTTTATCGTTTGTGCTGCCGCTCACTAATGTAAGACTAGGTTGCAGGGTTGACACACATCCTTTACACTATTGTAGTAACTGATGTACTAACGTTACCCCATTATTGTTTGTAGGGGGATAATGCATAACTAACACAAACGTCATTCGTCTTGTTACTGGACGTCGTGCTGATCGTTTGCACTTGCTGAATAATTTACCTCACTGCTGCAGTCTCATGCACGGCTATAGATTTCAAAAGATGTAAACAACACTGGTCCAGAAGCACTTCCTGTTTCAGTTTGTAACTGTTTTCTTTATTTCACATGTAAAGAAAACTTCTTAAAGATGTTTGTTTAACTTTTTGATTCAGTTTTAAATGTTCTGTTGGTTGTATTTTATCCCAGCTTTTATGTAGTGTTAAAAAAACTGAAACAGGAAGTGCTTCTGGGCCAGTGTTGTTTACATCTTTTGAAATGGTCTATATATGTTCACCATCATGTTTTCATCTCATTTGAACTGGATCATCACCATCACCCGATAGTTCAATAGAAGAATCATAGCAGATAGGCCTATAGGTCCAGTTTTTCCAATGACCGAGCTTTGTTTCAGGAGTTGTGCGCTTCGGATTGCAGCTTCGATACCTTAAATGTCATAATACATTCCAGTCACAATAATCACTAAAAAAAATCGCTTGTGAACTTGCCAATTCATTTTTTTCCGTGATTGTGTGTGAATGTAAACGTTCGTCAGTGGTCGGTTTTTGATGTTTTTGAAATAAGTCTCAACGAAGACTGTATTTTAAACACTATAATAGTTTAAAAACAACTGTTTTCTATTTCATATTTTTTAAAATGTAGGCTTATTTATTCTTGTGAGAGCTAGCTAAATTTTCAGCATTATTTAGAGTGTCACATGATCCTTCAGAAATCATTCTGGTAAACTTTACAATAAGGTTCATTAGTTAACAATTAATAGAGAGCCTAAGTCCCGCCCCTTCGCTTCCGGCTCATGGGACCTTATTTCGGAAAAAATATGAATGGTAGTCAATGGCGAGAGACAACTTATCTTTTTATTCCGTCTGAACTGTGCCCTGAATTACACATATGATGTTTGTTAATTTAAAAGATGATTCTGAAAGTCAAAAACGTCGCAGTTTGTCATACAGCAGAAGAGTAACATTTAGTTTTATGTGAAAATCGCTCTGTGAACTACATCTCCCGGGAAGAGAAACGAGATCCGCTGCTCGTGTGCGTGCAGTCTGGTACAAAACACTCAGGTAGGACGGCGTAACGTTACGATTATAACGTAAGACTGTAGAAACAATGACAGACAGCCTCAGTAAAGTTAGCTTTATTCATTGAGAGAAAATGTGCGCCTTTGGGGTTTGTAGTCTTTGTAATTACGTATTTTCACAGTCTTATACCTCAACGGTTTTACATCAAACTGTGACTTTCTTTACTTTAAAATGTATCTTTTAAATTGACAAACATCATATGTGTAATTCAGGGCACAATTCAAACCAGATCAAAATATTTGTTGTCTCTTGCCATTGACTACCATTCAATATTTTTTCGAAATAAGGTACCATGGTGGTCGACCGGAAGGGGAGGGACTAGGCTCTCTATACATTGAGCTAACATGAACTAAGAATGAACAATACTTCTTCAGCATTTATCAGTCTTAGTTAATACAAATTTCCTTTTCAACATTTACTAACGTAGTTAAAATCAAAGGTTGTATTTGTTAATATCAATTAATGCACTGTAAAATGAACAGCTGTATTTTTATTAACTCACATTAACAAAGATTAAGAAATACTGTAACAAATATATTGGTCATTGTTTGAACCTTATTATTACCATCATCATAGGCTGGTTTGCTGCTCAAGAAGCATAACAGTTGTGCTGCTGTGTAAATGAACAATACAAACTCATTACTATAGCCTAATATTATGACAATTTAGAAATTATTTGCAGTCAAGATAGGAACCAATGTTAGTTTGGTGATATTTGATCTATATCTTACACACTTTACTGTAAAAGCTTTATTGTCGGCAAACTATATTCACAAGGTATTTATTATTTTTTTAGTTTCTGTTTCTGCACTCAGACTTTCAAAGTCTTGCTTTTCAATGAATACTTAAGCGTGCCACATTTCTTTCCTAGAGTGCTCTTGTTTTAGCCTCTGATAGTCTGTTAGGAGGTTTGATAATAAAAGACTCCTCCTAGTGAGCTAACAATGCAGTTGTTGTCTTGGCATGAATTATTTAGCCCTGTGTCGTTGCTAGGATTGTATCAGCGATGCTGGCTGGCAATGCTGCCTTCTCAGACGTGACAGATGCGGCCAAACGGTGTTGGGTTCTCCCTCTACCTGTATTGATTTGCCTTTGGGGATATTTAGTTAATTAAAAAGCGCCATATTAACTGGGGATCCACCTCCACACCCAATGCAATGACCAACCCTTCCTCAATTGACAGACAGGGACAGACACCATTCACACCATATACACAAGCAACAGTGGAGACAGTGAGTCAACAGAGAAAAAATGACTTAAAAACAGAAAGTTAATGGAGCAATAAATACAGAGAGGAACGTTCTACACAGGATCAGGCTTTGGGCCTCAGATTTGGTTTCCTTGTGCAAATGATGCCCTAGAGGAGCCTGAGACGTTTGTGTGTTTCAGGACGTAGTGCAGACTCTTGTTTTTGTCTCTACAATTATTTTTTTCCTGTTGTCGGCCGGAAAGGAAACTTTTTTGTGTGTGTGTGTGTGATATCCTGGGTCTCTGGACGGCTGGTTTTATGCTCACACACCTGCTGAGGAAGTGAAGGTGTGGATGTGTGTGCGGTATATCAAGACGTTCTCGGTCTGGAGTTTTGCCATTTGCATGGATTAGAGTTTGATCTCGTGAGGATGTACAAGCGTCGGGATTACGTCGAACTCTACGAGAAGGATCAGGCAAAGTGGGCCTTAGTACGAAATGTCAACACTGTGTTCAAACACAGCACCCTATTGCCGGTATGTGTGGAGAGTTGCCAGTCATTTAATGGTGTCTTGTTGGAGTTATATGTTGGTGGATTTACATTTGAATTTAGTTTGAATTTGATCTAGCTCTAAATAGTAAAGTGTTCAGTGTGTGCATGATGTCCTGCATGATTTGTCAAAAAATACGACTTGTTGAATTATACTTAAGTTCCTCTATTTCAAGTTGCTTTGGATAAAAGCATCTGATGAATGTATACATACATGTTGAGGAGAGGTGTGCTGGTTCTTTACTAAGTGATCAGACTTGCAGGTTTGCAGCACTTTTTGAGTTGAATCATTCACTGATGATGTCACAGCGTCTCAGTCTGTGATGATGTCGGACTAATGTCATTTACAAATAATAAACTGTGATGCAGCAGCGTTCTTTACTGAAAATAAAACCATAAAAAAACTTAAACTTATTTAGCAACATTTCTCCTTTTAGTTTGACTTGAAGAACTAAAATGGCTAAAGCTGAAATAAAAAAATAATAAAAATATATTTAGACTACAATTTTTGACAAAATTACTAAATTGTTAACTAAATGAAATAAAATGTATTGAAAATATTAATTAAAAGTATAGGATCTCAATCAAATCAAAAATAACACTTCTCTGATGCTTGATGTGTTTCAGGGCGACTATGTCTGGCTGGACCTGAAGACAGGCCGGGAATTTGAGGTCCCGATCGGAGCCGTGGTGAAGCTCTGTGATTCTGGTCAGATCCAAGTCTTGGATGATGAAGGAAATGTGAGTTATTGATCATTGCTGATCTGTTGGGCTGAAAAACTGCTCTTCTTCTGGTTGATCTACCGGTATATGATTTGTTGCATTACATATGTTTAATTTCATATAAAGACTAGACATTTGACTTTGAAACTAATAATTAATCTGAAGTTCTTTGGTGTGGGTTTTTTTGTGTTTTCTTTGCGTTGAATCTATGGATCTGCATTCTTTTCAGGAACACTGGATCTCTCCCCAAAATGCCACCAACATCAAACCGATGCACCCCACCTCCATCCACGGGGTGGAGGACATGATTCGACTGGGGGATCTGAATGAGGCTGGGATCCTCCGGAACCTTCTCATTCGCTACAGAGAACATCTCATCTATGTAAGTCCTGCTGTCCTTTCAAAGTATTGGTGATTTTTAAGGTGTTTTGTTGCGTAATCATACGACTAATGCAAAACCCCCGATCAGATGTGGAGGTCCAGTTTTGTGATTAATGGAAAGAATGTATTGAATAGGTTTCTATTTTGAAGGTTTTACATTAGTTAATAAATGTATACATGTAATTGACCTGAATAAAATTATTATTTTATTCATAAATAAATGATGCATGTCCTCTAATTTAATCAATTACTCGTGTATATACACTATACACTATAATGGGACACCCCTCCAAAACATTGAACTCTGATGTTCCAATCACTTCCATGACCACAGTTGTATAAAATCAAGCACCTAGGCACGCATACAGCTTCTACAAACATTTGTGAAAGAATAGGTCGCTCTCGGGAGCTCAATGAATTCAAGCGTGGTACCGTGATAGATTTCCACATGGTCAACAGGTCCATTCAAGAAATTTTAACTACTAAATATTCCATAGTCAACTGTTATTATATCAACTTTGTATTATAACAAAGTGGAAGCAATTGGGAACAACACCAACTCAGCCACGAAGTGGTAGGCCACGTAAAATCACAGAGCGGGGTCACTGCATGCTGAGGCGGGTTCGCAGAGTCAATGGCTACAGATCTCCAACCTTCGTGTGGCCTTCAGATTAGGTCAAGAACAGCTAGAAGAGCTTCGTGGAATGTGTTTTCATGGCCGAGCAGCTGCATCCAATCCTTACATCACCAAGTGCAATGCAAAGCGTTGGATGCAATTGTGTAAAGCACGCTGCCACTGGACTCTAGAGTAGTGGAGACATGTTCTCTAGAGTTACCAATCACGCCTCTCTGTCTGGCAATCCAATGGACGAATCTGGGTTCGGCTGTTACCAGGAAAACGGTACTTGCCAGATTGCATTGTGCCAAGTGTAAAGTTTGGTGGAGGGGGGATTATGGTGTGGGGTTGTTTTTCAGGGGTTGGACTTGGACCCTTAGTTTCAGTGAAAGGAACTCTTAATGCTTCAGCATACCGAGACATTTTGGACAATTTCATGCTTCCAACTTTGTGAGAACAGTTTGAGGATGGCCCCTTCCAGAATAGTTAAAGCTGTTATAGCTGCAAAGGCCAACTCCATATTAAACTCTATGGATTAAGAATGAGATGTCATTAAAGTTCATCTTCATGTAAAGGCAGACGTCCCAAAACGTTTTGCGATATAGTGTATATATATATATATATATATTAGGCCTGTCAAAACGATTAATCGCAATTAATCGCATCCAAAATAAAAGTTTGTGTTTACATAATATATGTGGGTGCACTGTGTATAATTATTTTAGATAAATAAATACACACACATGCTTGTATATATTTAAGAAATATTTTCATGTATATTTTGTTTTTAGATTTATATGTAATTTATATTATATATAAATACAAATATTTTATAAATAAATAATATTTTTTTCTTAAATATACATGCATGTGTGTTTTTTATATATATACAAAATAATTATACACAGTGCACCCACAAATATTATGTAAACACAAACTTTTATTTTGGATGCGATTAATGGCGATTAATCACTTTGACAGCCCTAATATATAGCAGAAAAAACACTTGCAGGCTGGCCAACCAGGTAAACCAGGAGAACACCATCTTGCGTCACCAGTGAGCCAGTGAGACTAGTTTATGCTTACTCTATCTATCTATCTATCTATATATATATATATATATATATATATATATATATATATATATATATATATATATATATATATATATAATTGATAATGGGATATTTCAGTTATTCATTGCGAAAGATTTGCTGCCCTATTCTATGACTTAAATTAATAAAAAATAATTATCCAGGTCCACTAATTTGATAAGTTACCCAATACCAAATGAATAAATACATTTCAGATCTATTTTACACAACTATGTCAAAAAAATATATAATTGGAATAAATAATGTGATATTTCTGTTTCATTATAGTCATTGCAAAGACATAAACTGCCCTGTTCCATTAATTAAATCCACAAGAGCCTTTATCTACCCTGTTTTTAATAACTTCCCTTTAATAACTCCCCTCAGTTGTTTGCTTTGGTTATATTTTCTTCTCTTCTCTTTCTCTCTATGAAGACTAACTGTGGTGGTCGGGTGAGTACGCAGACATCATTTTCACACGCATGGCTGCTCGCTGTTCATTGCCTCACTCTGAGTGAGTGTGTTTTCATTACGATTCTCCATTTCAACATGGCTCTGAGGTCTGCGGTAACAGGACACTGATACATCCCACTGTAACAGCACCCTCCGAAAAGCAAGATGCCCGTGCACTCTCCTCTCATTGTCATATTCACTCGCTCTGCCTCGTAACCAATATCACTGTCTGTTTTGTGCCGTAACACGACTGTTGATATCTGCATGTCCACAACCTGCCAATATTGGATAAAAGTAAAGAAAAACAAGTGGTTATTATTCTGCAGTGTTGTAATGTCAAGAATTACATTCGAGCGGATATTTATTATTTTTAATGTCATTTGGTCCATTAAAGAACAAAGAAACAAACATTTCCACTCAAGTTCTTTTGCTTCAGCTCTATTTCTGTATCCTTCGTAGACGTATACCGGGTCCATCTTAGTGGCTGTAAACCCATATCAGCTGCTGCCCATCTATACGGCAGACCAGATTCGACTCTACACAAATAAGAAGATCGGAGAGATGCCTCCACACATCTTTGCCATCGCTGATAACTGTTACTTCAACATGCAACGCAACAACAAAGACCAGTGTTGTATCATAAGGTGCGCAAACCAAGACTCTGTTAGCAATGCTTGGTGTGAGTGCTTCCATTAAAGCTTGATGGGGAAGACTAATGTCTGTCTATCTATTATTTAGGAACTGGATATCTTCAGGTTAACCCAAACTCTTTTCTTGAGCCTAACCCTATTAACCCTAAGCCTTACCTCATCCCTGACCTCAAGGCCAATCCTGTTCCCCACCCACACATTACCCAGGTCATTTTAAATGCCAACTTTGATCTCACTTCTACCAGTTTAAAAGTACAGGACAATATTTTTGATGCAGTTGACAGTGCTACTATTGAAGCTTGTTTCCGCCACAGAATAAAACATTTTAAAAAGATAATTGCGACTTTTTATCTCACAATTGCGAGTTTAGATTTTGCGATTCTGACTATATTTCTCAGAATTGCTAGATATAAAGTCAGAATTGTGAGATATAAACATGCAATTCTGAGTTTATATCACACAATTCTGACTTTATAACACAATTGAGACTTTATATCACGCTACTCTGACTTTATAACACAATTTCTGACATTATATCACACAATTCTGACTTTATAACACAATTTCTGACTTTATATCACACAATTCTGAGATACAAAGTCAGAATTGTTTGATAAAAAGTCGCAATTACCTTTTTTATTTTTTACTCTTTTTTTATAACTTACATTTTTATTACATTTTCGCATGTATATCAACAAAATAACACAGAAAATGATACAAAAATAAAAATAACCATTGTAATAACATTATCAATCTAACAATCTGATGGAAGCAAGCTTCCATATACTCTAGTCCCAAATTTGGGACTTGTCTCAAATATCTACTTCGACTCCTAACCTTGGTAGCAGAAAGTGCATATCAGTGTCCCAGAACAAGGTTTACCATGTCTAGTCATAACCCACCCAACCATAAAGGGGATTGTTCACCCAATAATAAAAATTCTGTCAACATTCACTCAGCCTCGAAGTGTTTCAAACCTGTATGAATTTCTTTCTTCTGCTGAACACAAAAGAAGATATTTTGAAAAATGCCGGTAAACAAATCCCATTGACGGTTAACCCAAAATGTCGGTTAATTGGCCTTCTATAATATTTTCTTCCCAATACTATGCAAGTCAAATGTTCTTCAATCTAAAACATTGTTCTGTTGAGAACTGTTAAGTGTTGATTGAAAGATCCTCTGGGGAAATGTTTAAATGGCATCGCTACAAAAACCCTGTTTGGAACCTTTATTTTTAAGACAGTTTGTTTATCTGTGTATATTTTCCCATCAGTGGTGAGTCTGGCGCAGGAAAAACAGAAAGTACCAAGTTGATTCTGCAGTTTTTGGCTGCTATCAGTGGGCAGCACTCCTGGATTGAGCAGCAGGTGCTGGAGGCGAATCCCATCTTAGAAGGTAAGAGAACCGGGACCATCTTGAGGGTTTTCAGCTTTTAAAAACCACATTTCTGTCAGAAACAAGCAAATTACATTCTGGTTTGTTTAATGACTTTAACCAACAGCCTTTGGGAATGCTAAAACCATCCGTAATGACAACTCCAGCCGCTTTGGGAAGTACATCGACATCCACTTCAACAAAAGAGGAGCTATAGAGGGAGCAAAGATTGAACAGTACCTTCTGGAGAAATCCAGAGTGTGTCGACAGGTATGAACAAGTTTGAATCCGAATTGTTTTGCTAATATATTACTGGTCAAAAGTTGTTGTCTTAATGTATTTGAAAAAAAGACTCTTATGCTCGCCGAAGCTGCTTATTTGATTAAAAATAGTCAAATATTATTTTTAAATAAATGTTTTCGATTTGAATATATTTTTAAAGTGGAGTTTATTCCTATGATGGCAAAGCTGAATTTTCAGCAGCAGAAATCATTCTAATGCTAATTTGCTGCTCAAGAAACATGTCTTATTATTTTCAATGTTGAAAACTGTAATGCAGCTTCATGTTTTTGTGGAAAACATGATATATTTTTTCTCAGCATGATCTGATGAATTTAATGTTCAAAAGAGCCGTTTTTATTTGAAATGGAGATCTTTTGTAACATTATAAATGCCAATTGAACGTCATTGAGAAATACGACTTAAAACTTTTGAACAGAAGTGTGTGACATTTCAAAACATTGCATTTTGGTTTCAGAAAGGTTATATTGGAGTACACATTTCTAGAAAAACATAGCCAAAATAGGACCAATGAATGAAATATACGTATATATTACATTAATTGCGACTTTCTAGGGTCATAGGTCATACTTACCTTTTAGCTTTTCTGCTACATCATTATAATTTTAAACATTCTATTTATACAATTAATATAAAATCAGTTCAAATGGTAACATTTGTGAAACTTTTTTAAGTTCTATAATTAGCATCTTTTCTCCCACTCTTGCAGGCCCGTGATGAGAGAAACTACCACATTTTCTACTGTATGTTAAAGGGAATGACTCCAGACCAGAAGAAGAAACTAGGCTTGGGAAAAGCCGCAGACTACACCTACCTTACCATTGTGAGTGATGATCTTCACTGTTCTTTAATGCTTTAACGTTCTTGCTGTGCAGAATACATGTTGACAATGTACTTCAGATATACAGATGATATAACCTTGACCTGTCATTACTCATAAGGGAAGCTGCACTGTTTGTGATGGTCGTGATGATCAGAAGGAATACTCAAACATCCGTTCGGCCATGAAGGTCCTCATGTTCACTGAAAAGGAGAACTGGGAGATTTCTAAGCTGCTAGCCGCTATTCTGCACATGGGCAACCTGAACTACGAGGGTGAGTTTGCTTGGACAAATGTGTCTAATAAACTCATTTTGGGCATCACTTTCAGTTCAAAATAACCTGAAATGTTGTATTTAACAACTTATACAAACTTCCCCCTTAGCTCGCACGTATGATAATTTGGATGCCTGTGAGGTGGTGCGTTGCTCAAATCTCACCACTGCTGCTTTTTTATTAGAGGTATGACGCTAAATCATAAGTCATAACATGAATCACAAACCACAAATCACAAACATAACATTTAGATGCATTTTAATAAATTAAAAAAATCAGTCTTTGTGGTATCTGACATTTGACTGTTCTAGTTAATATGTTTTAGCATGCTAGTACAAGAATGTGCAAAGATCAGGTGTTTGTGTGCCCTCTAGTGACTAACACGGAAAGATAAAATGACTGTGATGGATTTAAGATTTCTACAGGGTGCAAAAAGTACAGAGTAATTGTATTTTCACATGAATTCAACGTTTTTCACAAAGAAATTGTATGCTTAAAGGGATAGTTCACTTTGAAATTAATTTTTGATATGTTTTAGCTTACCTCAAGGGCATCCAAGATGTAGGTGTCTTTGTTTCCACAGCATTTTCAATTTTGACATTTTTTGGTCAAACCGTTGTTGTCTGTCGGTCATATAATGCAGGTCTATGGAGCCCACCTCAAAGAGCATGCACAGAGAAGTCAAAATTAAAAACGATTTAATGACTTGTAAATGTAAGTACACACTGATGGCCTAAGACACGAAACGAGCGGTTTGTGCGAGAAAACAAACAGTATTTATATAGTTTTTACCTATTGTTAACAGCCGTCGAACTGATCTGAATCAGATGTCCAACTGAACCGAACTGAACCGTCTCCAACGTGACGCAGGAAGTGATCGCGTGCGTATGTATGTCACGCATTGTTTACACGGAGATTTCGGAAGTTTTACCTTTCACTAAACATATATAGATATATCGAAATCGTCTTCCATTGCGATTTCCTGTATATCTGAATATGTTTAGTGAAAGGTAAAACTTCTGAAATCTAAGTCTAAACAATGCGTGACATACATATGCACGCGATCACTTCCGGCGTCACGTTGGAGACGGTTCAGTTCGGTCAGAGACTATTTGAAAGGACTTTGGTTAGGTTCAGTTGGACATCTGATTCACATCAGTTCGACGGCTGTTAACAATAGGTAAAAACTATATAAATACTGTTCGTTTTCTCACACAAACCGCTCGTTTCGTGTCTTAGGCCATTAATGTGTACTTACATTTACAAGTCATTAAATCATGTTTAATTTTGACTTCTCTGTGCATGCTCTTTGAGGTGGGCTCCATAGACCTGCATTATATGACCGACAGACAACAACGGTTTGACCAAAAAATGTCAAAATTGAAAATGCTGTGGAAACAAAGACACCTACATCTTGGATGCCCTTGAGGTAAGCTAAAACATATCAAAAATTAATTTCAAAGTGAACTATCCCTTTAAGTTAGAAAATGATTTGTTGACAGCTGAAATGACGGTATTATTGTATGTTTTCATAGGTGGACATGAAGGACCTGATGAATTGCTTGACCAGTCGAACCATAATAACCCGTGGAGAGACGGTGTCCACTCCTCTCAGTATTGACCAGGCGCTGGATGTGCGAGATGCCTTTGTTAAGGTAAAACCATCTCACACTTTCATCTACATACTTAATCCTGTTCGGCTACAGCATCTAACCGACTGTGTGTCTCATAGGGTATATATGGACGCTTGTTTGTGTGGATTGTTGAGAAAATCAATGCAGCCATTTATAAGCCTCCATCCCTTGAGCTCAAAGTGGTGCGGAGATCCATCGGACTGCTCGACATATTCGGCTTTGAGAACTTCACAGTTAACAGGTAGAATATATCACACACACACTTATATACAGTACAGTGCAAATCCTGCAAACACCTCAATATAGTGTGCCTGCTACACATAAAAAAATGTTTTTAAATTGAGTACTTATTCACTTACTTATACACTAATCCTAATAATCATGATGGTTCATCATGACTACTTTTTAGACAAATTGAAATCAAAATGTCCCTCACCAATTTTGTACAATTCATCAGTGCATATTATTTAAAACAGGAAAAAAGTTGCCGTTGTAAATTCTCATTGAAATTTTTATATTTCTGAAGCTCCACCTCTTTCCTTTTCAGAAAATGTTGCCTTGACTAGCGTGAAATGTATATTTAAAAAGAATTAATGTATGAAATATTGTTTAATAGACCCGGTTTCCAAGACAAAGCTTAGATTAAGCCCAAATTAGGCCTTAGTTCAAATAGAGCATTTAAGCATCTTTTATAAATGTGACTTAGAAAAAAAAAATTACTGGTGTGCATTTTGAGACAAAACAATGGCACTGCATATTTTAAGATATTTCAGTGCAAGTTGCTTTCGACTAAAACAGCTCAAACATGCATTTTAGTCGGGGACTAAGCTTAGGCATTGTCTGTGAAACACATTGTTTTAATTAATTACTACATTTTATTGAGTTGTATGAATAAAATCAATAAAATGAATAATAATTGATATTTTTTATATTTAATAAACATTTAAATAATCAATTAATACATTAACATATTTGAAAAGTATCATATATTAATTATTATTAAATATTTTAATTTGCTTTAATAATACTCAATATATTTAACACTATTCATTTAGCAATGATTTTAATACAAATTAATATATACATGACAATGTAATTATTAAATGAAGAATAATTATATTTAATAATTTATAATATATATATATATAATGTTTAATAAATATCACACCCAGCTAAAATGTTTAGACATCTCCATTGTACAGAATCTTTGTAATGCATGTTTGTACAGTGTGATTGGTGGCCCTCATGCAGCTGTATCTCTCCTCCAGCTTTGAGCAGTTGTGTATCAACTTTGCCAATGAAAACCTGCAGCAATTCTTCGTCCGTCATGTTTTCAAGCTGGAGCAGGAAGAATATAACCTTGAGAACATTAACTGGCAGCACATTGAGTTCACTGACAACCAGGACGCCTTGGACATGATCGCCATAAAGCCCATGAATATCATCTCTCTCATTGACGAGGAGAGCAAGTTCCCCAAGGTGAGAGAGATGGCTGACTTGTACTGTACGTCCACATACTGTCTCCTGTGTTCATGCTGAACATTTCTTTTTCACATCTCAGGGTACAGACACCACCATGCTGAACAAACTCAACTCTCAACACAAACTCAACACCAACTACATTCCACCTAAAAACACTTATGAAACACAGTTTGGCATCCAGCACTTTGCTGGTGTGGTCTACTATGAGACCAAAGGTAGGTATTCTACTCACTTGCATAATTGTGTTTCACCTTGTGGAAAATAAAACATTGCAATCTTCAGTACACTGTGTATACTTTAGCCATCAAAAAACACTCATAGAAACCACCCAGAGCATCCGTGCACTCACTGATATTAGTTAATAATAGTTATGTGCATGATAGTAAACGTACTGTGTTTATGTGTCTGTGCAGGTTTTCTGGAGAAGAATCGAGACACCCTGCATGGTGACATCATTCAGCTTGTGCACTCCTCCAAAAACAAATTCATCAAGCAGATCTTTCAGGCGGATGTTGCTATGGTAACGTCTACATCTCATTTTGGTCTTTACTGCTGTCTTACAGTCTTTTACTATACACACTAGATTATTTCAACACTCCCTCGGAAGGTATCAGATGGTAGTACCATGATAATTTGATATTGTATGATTACTATAATTATATGTCATCTATAAAAGATGCTGTTACCATAGTACTCTTTGAGCATCTTTGAATATTAAAAATATATTAGGGATGCACCGAGACAACGTTTTCCAGAACGAGTCTGATACCGATACTGCCATTTTTGATACCTGTATTTTCACTGCATTTGTAATTTTTTAAATGAATTGGTGGAGAAACCAAAAGAATATAATTGTATCATATATCATATTTGTTCTATAATGTGTATCATATTTGTTGGCTAACTTAGTTGGCTTAGAAGTTATTTTCATGCTTAATTAAGCCTGCTAAAATGCATTGTATAAGCTTCTGTTGCTTTCACTGGTCATATTGCTCTATCGTTTCATAGTACAGCACATATTTAGAGCTGCTCCAGCAGTACTCAGTGCTGAGGGTCAGTGGTATAAATGTTTAGACACAAGTCAAATATCTATTATTTAATATATGTTTTAATATTAAGGTCGGATGGACTAGTTCCCATATATGCTTCCCTCTTTCTTTCTGTGTTTGTGAAATGTGTTGCCAGTTTTTGTGTGGTTATGTGTTTGCTGACAGTCTTGGCAAAGCAGGTTCACTCCATAAGGTAAAATCGTGGTATACAACTAGTAGTTTACACTAACTAATACATAGTTTATGCTGTTAACAGTAGAGACACTGCACCTGCTTTCAGTGTTTTTGCTAATATGACATGTGAATGAGAATTACTAGAGCTTTTCCATTAAATTGATTACAATTCAATGAAGTAAAAATGGATTTAAAATTCAGAAATCATTCTAATATGCTGATTCGCTGCTCAAGAAAGATTTATTATTATTATCAATGTTGAAAACAGTTGTGCTGCTTCATATTTTTCTGGAAACTGTGATACATTTTTTTTTGATAAGTAAAAAAAAAGTTCAAAAGACCAATCGGTAACACTTTATTTGAAGGGGTGTGCATAAGACTGACATGACACTGCCATAAACATGACAAAACACCTGTCATGAACATGAAGGAGTCTTTATGAATGTTTATGACTGTTGTCATTAAGTGTCATTCGGTAAATTATGACACTTTTAATGCAAAGTTGACATTGTTTAAACTGTCTTTGTTATGACAACTTGACATTAACAAAGACAAAAAAAAGTCTTGATTATGACAACTTGACATTAACAAAGACAGAAATGTCTTTGTTATGACAACTTGACATTAACCAGGAAATCATAACGTGTCAACCTGACATCTTCATCACTAGTCCAATGTGTTCCACTTTACTTGAGGTAAGGGTAAATATTAATGGCACTGTTATTAAAGCATTTGACAGTGTAATAACCCTTAATGACATCTTTATAACTAGTACAATGTGTTCCACTTTACTTGAGGACAAGTAAAATATTCATGACACAGTTAATAATGGTGTCATGACGGCCAAAGTCAAAACCAACCACATATGACAGGGTAATGTAGTGTTAACGCAAAGCTAAATAACTTCTTTAAGTTTGATAATTAGACCTGTTATGACATATTTGTGACAGGTTATGATTTCTTGGTTAATGTCAAGTTGTCATAACAAAGACATTTTTGTCTGTGTTAATGCAAGTTGTCATAATCAAGACATTTTGTTCTTGGTTAATGTCAAGTTGTCATAACAACGACATTTTAAACAATGTCAACTTTGCATTAGAAGTGTCATAATTTACCGAATGACACTTAATGAGAACAGTCATAAACATTCATAAAGACTCCTTCATGTTCATGACAGGTATTATGTCATGTTTATGACAGTGTCATGTCAGTCTTATGCACACCCCTTCAAATAAAGTGTTACCGAACAATCTTTTGTAACATTATAAATGTATTCCCTGTTACTTTTGACTTGACACAGACTTGAAGAACTCTACTCACTCTTTTTAGCAACTGCCTCATGCTGCATCCAAAATCGCATACTCTGTAGTAGGCACTACATTTGTTTTTAAAACTTACTTCGCAACCATTAAAAAAATAAGTTCTTTATAGTATGAATGTGTGTAGTATGTGTGTAGTATTGTCATGTGACCTCGCTTCACTTCCATTCATAAATCCCCTCCTGGGATAGTAAAGTGTCCACTGGATGCACACTTTATAGTTTTGCTGGAAGTAGTTGGTCATCCGGGTACTTTTGGCCCTACTGTTTTATGAATACTATTAATTCGGACATACTACTTGCCTCACATACTGTTTTTCACCTATTATATAGTATGACAGTAAGCATATTTGGATGTAGCATCAGTCTTTTCTTAGCAACTGCATAACAATCATCCGAACACTTTGATAACCACTCAGCTGGCACAACTTCCTGGCAAACACTCACAACAACCTAGTATGAGAGCAGAGAAACACTAGAAGTGTCTAGCTATATGAGCCTAAAATGTCATTCACTTTTTTTAAGACACACAACCCAGTTTGAGCTTTAACCCTTTCCACCTTTATTTGTTCTCTTAAAGGTATACAACACTTTTTTTTTTTTGGAAATAGGCTCATTTTACAACTCCCCCAGAGTTAAAAAGTTGAGTTTTACCGTCTTCGAATCCATTCAGCCGATTTTCTGATATTTAGAAGAATATCGGTAACCAGACAGTTTCTGGTCTCATTGACTTCCATAATAGGAAAAAATAAATATACTATGGAAATCAATGAGACCGGAAACTGTCTGGTTACCGTTATTCTTCTAAATATCAGAAAATTGGCTGAATGGATTCGAAGACGGTAAAACTCGACTGTTTAACTCTGGGGGAGTTGTAAAATGAGCCTATTTCCAAAAAAAGTGGAGTATCCCTTTAAGTAGACAGAAATAATATGACCTGCATCTGTCTAGAAAATACAGTATATCTGTCCAACACAGTTCCTGAGGTGAGACCATTTCCTGTTTCCCGTTTAAGGATGAAATGGCTCTGAATGGAGAAAAAAAAGCAAATATTTAAAATCAAAATGAACCCAGTCGTTTCTTGACAGGTTCACCCTAAAAACAGTCCTGACCTCTGCTGCTCATCACTCTTCCTGGCCTTCTTTTTAAAGTGTGTGTGTGTTTCCTGATCACAGGGGGCGGAGACCAGAAAACGTTCCCCGACACTGAGCAGTCAATTCAAGCGCTCTCTGGAGCTGTTGATGCGCACGTTGAGTGTGTGTCAGCCGTTCTTCGTCCGCTGCATCAAACCCAATGAATTCAAGAAACCCATGGTGAGTTAAACCAGAATTACTCTAGAGCTACTGCTAAATCATAACTAGTTACACTCTACCGTACGGTTTAATTTGTTACCTTTAGTTAATGCAATAGCTAACATGAACGAACTATAATCAATATATATTTTACAGCATTTCCTAACGTTTGTTATTGTTAGGTAATAAAAACAATACAATTGTTCATTGTTTGTTCATCTGAGTTCTTTAACGTATGTTAACTGATATAACCTTTGATTTTAAAAATGTATTAGGGAATGTAGAAATGAACATTGACTGAGAATAATAAATGCTGTTGAAGTATTGTTCATTGTTAGTTCATGTTAGCTAATGAAATGTAGGAATGTTAACAAATGACCTTACTGTAATGTGTAAACCCATTAACTAATATATATATATATATATATATAAATGAAGAGTTCAGATGCAAAAGCCTCTAAATGCCATTTGAAATTTTCTTCTAAAATGACCATTTTTATCAAGCTTGTATATTTAAGTTCAGTAATTTCACTTAAATGACAATTAATAGGTAATCTTCATTGCCATTTAAGTGAAATTACTGAACTTAAATATACAAGCTTGATAAAAATGATCATTTTAGAAGAAAATTTCAAATGGCACTTAGAGGCTTTTGCATCTGAACTCTTCAAATATATATCAATAATATATTGGAATGTTTTTCAATTTCTAAAAGGGACTCTTTTATTGAATGTTACAGTATATAAGGATAAAATCTTCTGTATAATTATTTATTGCTGATTGATTTGCTATTTGTCTTACTGTTTAACTGTTTGGTAATACATTATAATAAGTTTTAACATTGTAGAGATGTTTAGTGCTTTAATGTTTGTTAATGTTATCAATTATGATTTTTAGCATGAGAGTTTTATGAGATAATCTCTCCATCATTCTCCAGCTCTTTGATCTTGAGCTGTGCGTGAGGCAGCTCCGCTATTCTGGGATGATGGAAACCATCCGGATTCGCCGGGCCGGATACCCCATCCGCTACACTTTCGTCGAGTTTGTGGACAGATACCGTGTTTTGATGCCCGGAGTGAAACCTGCTTACAAACAGGTGTGAATTAAGGAATTCACTTTCTCTAGAATAGGAAAATGCAGTGTGTAACACATGTATTTGACCTTAATATCATTTTATTTAAAAAAAATTCTGTTCTCAAACAAAAAAGGTCATTCATTTTTTAATCTTGTAAAAACCTAAAAGTAATGACCCTAATGTAATATTTTAAACTTTCTTTAGAGTTTAAGTCCTACGATTTAATTAAATGTATTAATAATGAATGTGCCATTTTTTTTCAATACTTCAGTGTGATGCCTACACACACACACACACACACACACACAAACTACTGTGTCTAAATTCTAAAATTGAAATATATAAATTAATCTTGCTGTTCACCAAATCAGTTCATCATATACCCTCATATTATAATGATTTCTTGACCATTTTTGGTATTTGTTTCCTTCAGGAGGACCTTAGAGGAACCTGTCAGCGTATCGCTGAAGCCATATTAGGCCGTGATGATGATTGGCAGATGGGAAAAACAAAGATATTCCTGAAGGTACTTAAAGTAGAACTAATATCTTATTATAGAAGTAGGCCTACCAACTACTTATAACAATAAGACACCATTTGTGAAATGCCCTTCACAATCTATAACAGAAGGTCAATATTTAAATAATAAATAAAAAATATGATTCTTTACTTATGTCATGGAAAATAAGCTCATCGTTGTTGCTGTTAAAAAAACATGTCAGGGGATTTTATGCAGTCGTGTCAAACTTAGACGGTATTGACCTCAATATTCGTGTGTGTTTTTCCGCTGCCGGAAACGCTTCCCTCAGCCAGAGGTCAAAGATCAGGAACTAGCTTGTCCATTACTAAACTGCCAGGAGGAGTTTTCCAGGGATTAGGTTTTATCACACCTTCCAGTTCTCTAAAACAGGAAATCCCACTCAGCAGGAAGGAAGAGAGGGCAGTGTCAATACACGTTGACTGGAAGTAACGACACTAGCAGGATCAGCATAGAGACAGATCAATATGAGCCTGGTGATCAATGGAACATCACAGGAGTGTGTTCAAGTTTATAGTTAGTTATTGTGTCTACCTTTGTCAGGACCATCATGACATGCTGCTGGAAATCGAGAGAGACAAGGCGATAACTGATAAGGTCATCCTCATTCAGAAAGTTGTCAGAGGATTCAAGGACAGGTACGTATGACTGCTGATGTTTAGTTTGTGTTCCAAGAACTCTGGGGGAAAATGCTAAAAATGAATTACACCCACTGTTTATTTGCATTTGTGGTCTGTGTTGTTTGATACGCTTATGCAAATCAGATAACAGCACAAACACACCACAGAAACATCATCTGGTCATCATTTGATGAATTCCTGCTATAAAATGTGAAAAATATACATCTTTAAATTAAAATACTTACATTTATGCTCTTTACTGGTCATCTAGCAGTTTTATCATTGGTAGAATATACTGTACATTGGTGTGCAAAATTTCAGTCAAAAAAATAAATACATTTACGCAGAATGTCAAACCTTTAAAAATGCAACCCACAGGAACAGTTTAAATGTAGCAAATGATTTTGACCCTTTTTGCTGGTGGTTTGCGATTTAGACTTTAGTTTTTGTGCTGAAATATGCTTCAAACTCAAAAAAACATTGTCATCTTTCCCATAGATCCAACTTCTTGAAGTTGAAGAAGTCCGCCATGTTGATCCAGAAAACATGGAGGGGTTATAACTGCCGGAAGAACTACTCAGCGGTTGGTCTCAAACATTCTCATATACTGTACAACTATGTGCAGTTGTTCCCCTCCAGTATTATAACACTTATTTCCTGTCTCGTAGATGCGCGGTGGTTTCTCACGCCTGCAGGCGTTGTATCGATCTCGCAAACTCTACCAGACGTACCATGTTACGCGACAGAGAATTATCCTTTTTGAGGGCCGCTGCAGAGGATACCTGGTGCGTCGGGCGTTTCGACACCGTCTTTGGGCTGTCATCACCATCCAGGCGTATACGAGGGGAATGATCGCCCGCCGACTCTACAAAAGACTCAAAGGAGAGGTGAGTACGGATTTATTTGTAGATAACGATGCACGCTTTTACGATAACGCATCACTCTGTTTTTCCATCCATCTCAGTACCGGCGGCGTTTGGAGGCGGAGAAGATGCGATTGGCTGAGGAGCAGAAGTTTAGGAACCAGATGAGTGCCAGGAAGGCCAAAGAAGAAGCCGAAAAGAAGCATCAGGAAAGACTGGCACTGCTGGCGCGAGAGGATGCCGAGCGCGAGAAGAAGATTCGAGAGGAGGCGCGGAGGAAAAAGGAGATGTTGGACCAGATGGAGAAAGCACGACATGAGCCGGTCAATGACTCTGATATGGTGGACAAGATGTTTGGCTTTTTGGGAACCACAAACTCATTCCCTGGTCAGGAGGGTCAAGCGCCTGCTGGGTTTGAGGTGAGGATGTGGATCTGTCGCTTTTACAGTCTAAACTAGGTGTGTTTACTTCATGCGGCACTGGGTCTACTTGAAGCAGTGCATGCCAGTTAGACATTTTGATCGCCATCACAGTACCTCGAGAGCAATTCGAGAGCAGTGAGCTGGCACATTCTTCGCACACTGCAGAAGATTCATTTCGTATTCAGTATTTTTGTCTTGTTTTTCAGTACAAATATCTAAATATTTTTTTTTTAATCAAAGTACATTTATTTGAGAAGCCAATAAGATAATATTGAAATAAAATAATGTATCAAAATTAAGCGTTTTTGCTTAAAACAAGAAGGAAAAATGTAATTATTTTCAGATATTTTCCTTAAAACTCGCATAATTTCCACTGGTGCTGATTTTTATAATTTTGTAATTTTAATGTGGTCACACTTTACAATAAAATTTCATTAGTTAGCTAGATTCATTAACATGAACTAATAATGAACTGCATTTTAACAGCATTTATTCATCTTTGTTAATGTTAATTTCAAAATGTTCTTATACATTATTAAAATCAAAAGTTGTATTTATTAACATTAGTTAATGCATTGTGAGCTGACATGAACAACTGTATTTTTATTAACTCGTTAACAAAGATTGAAAAACAGTAACAAATGTGTTGTTGATGGTTAGTTCATGTTAGTTGATATGTTTACTAATGTTAAATAAAAACTTATTGTAAAGCTAATGTTATTTTATGCCATGTTTATCAAAATTAATGCGATAAGAAGTATAGACTCCACTTTATTGGTATTTAAATAGCATATAGGCTTATGTTCAACTTTATTCGGTAACACTTTACAATAAGGTTCATTAGTGAACATTAGTTAGTGTACTAATAATGAACTGCAATTATACAGAATTTATTAATCTTTGTTCATGTTAATTTAAACATACTAATACTTTATTAAAATCTTGTTAACATTAGTCAATGCACTGTGAACTAACATGAACAAACAATAATCAGCTGTATTTTTATTAAATAATGTTATTAAAATTAATAAATACAGTAACAAATGTATTTTTCATGGTTACCCTTTATTCTTGTAATATGCAGGTGCTGTACTAAGCAGTATATAAAGTATTAAATGAAAAGTGTTTACATGAAAACACCTGAAACATCTGTTTATTTGACAAATATTGCAACAAAAACAATAAATTAGGCAAACACCATGCGAGCATCACTAATCTCCTCATCTCCTCACCGAATGCTAGCAGCAAATCTCTCCGATTGGTTAAATCCAGCCGCAGCCCATCACACCTTTTGTTTACAGACACTCAAGCTGAACTAATTAACCAGCTGATTGACTGATCTCTCACCTCATTAATGAGTTGATGAACTAAGCTCCGGTGTAATTGTGTTTTCCTCAGGACCTGGAGAGAACGCACAGGGAGCTTGAGGAAGAAGACCTGGATGAAGCTCTTCCTCTCCCAGAGGATGATGTGGAAGACTTGTCAGAGTACAAATTTGCCAAGTACTCTGCCACATATTTCCAAGGCACGACTACTCACACTTACATGCGCCGCCCGCTTAAACAGCCGTTACTGTTTCATGAGGACGAAGGAGATCAGCTGGTATGTGACCTTTGACTTATGACCCTCAAACGCACTTTAGATGTTAGAAATTTGTCTAATGCTGTGTAATGATGCTGTCTTCTAAGATACCTGCATTTTTAAAAGAAACATTGCATGTATCCTTCACATAGGATTGATATATCTGTCTGTCTGTCTGTCTGTCTGTCTGTCTGTCTATTTATTCAATATTTGTATAAATGTACATGTATATAAATACTATAACTTTCTAGCTTTCTTAAAACAAATGTAAATGTATATTTTATATAAATATAACAATAAATATAAATTTATATAAAAGTGAAAATATGTATGTGAACATAATGTATATATATTCCATATTATTTAGTCATTGAAAATGACTACACATATTATAAAATTATATATATATATATATATATGTATATATATATATGTATAAAAATGGTAATAATTCACAATGTCTCATTTGTTAACATCAGTTAATGCATTAACTAACATGAAGTAGCAATGAACAAAACATGTGTTACAGTATTTATTAATCTTTGTTAATGTTATAAAAATACTGTCGTTCATTGTTTGTTCATGTTATTTTTTTGTAAATGTATTAGTAAATCTTGAAATTAATATTAACTAAGATTAATAAATGCTGTAGAAGTATTGTTCATTCTTAGTTCATTTTTCTAATGTTAACTTATGAAACCTTAAGTTAACTTAAGTTAAACTTTAATGAATAAATAAAAATAAAATGGCAAAATACTGAATATTTAAAAATATAATATATTTACATGTAGTGTAATATATATTAAATTGCATACCAATTGTATATAAATAGATTTTTTTAAATATGTATACAAACATGTTTATATATATATATATATATATATATATATATATATATATATATATATATATATATATATATTTAATAAATATAAATGTTTATATATGTAGTATATAATAAATATAAATGTTTATATATATACTGTATATACACACACACACACACACACACATACATATCTGTACAACGTATTAGAATGTATATACATTTAAATGTTTTTTAATAAATATTGTCTACATATTGAATATTTTTTACTAACTTGTGAAAGACTTGACTGCTGACCTGAATGACTTGATTTGAGATGATATGAATGAGATTTAATTTTTCGTATCTAAATGTTTGTGTACTCCTTGTCCTGCAGGCTGCTCTGGCCGTGTGGATCACGATTCTCCGGTTCATGGGTGACCTTCCAGAACCCAAATACCACACGGCCATCAGCGACGGCAGCGAGAAGATTCCTGTCATGACCAAGATCTACGAGACACTTGGCAAGAAAACCTACAAGAGAGAACTACAGGCTCTGCAGGGAGAAGGAGAGGTACTGGAGATAAAGAAAGAGTGAAGGAGAAGATTACTAATAGATTACACTGGGAATATTAATACACTGGGAATATTAATATTCATTAATATCTCATACAGAACACTCACACTGACGGTCACAAAAAGAGCAGTGTGCGTCACAAGCTGGTGTCGCTCACCCTGAAGAAGAAGTCGAAGATTACAGAGGAGGTGAGTGATGCTGTTACCATGATGATTTTATCATGGTTCACTTCCTTATTCCTTTCTTTCCACAAGCGCTCTTTTGGTTTTTGAACTCGCTGACCCTTTTAAGACACGGATTTCACAAGAATGAGCCACTGCTATGCAGATATTCATTCACCTGTCAGCAAAGGAGGTTATTAGGTGTCATGAACTTTCCTTCCACCAAACAGATGTGAAAGAACCAATCGGCTATTAATTGCACAAAATATAACAATTAATTGGATGAAACCACAACCATCAAATGTGGGTCACTGGATAAAAAACTTTAGATCGGTCTTGACATTTTTATACAAAGGTAGACACCTGTTATTGTGTATCTTGATGCATTGAAGGTGAACTGAATTTGGACCCATTCCCCTGAACTGTTTATTTAAGTCTCCTACTTCTCTTATACATTTTCAGTGTTTAATGGTGACAATTATCACGTCTGGTTTAATGTTCCCCCTTGATGAATGTTTAGCTCATTATTTATTATTTTGTATCAAATTAAAGTTTAAAAAGAATAACCAATCAACTTCCTCAGATACAAAACATCTTGACTTTAAAGAAGACTGATCAATTTAGTAACGTTGACATCTACTGTACTATAGCTATTAAACTTCTTTTAAACTGACTTTTTTAACATGTTCATTTAAAGGGATTGTTCACCCAAAAATGAAAATTCTGTCATCATTTACTCACCCTAAAGTTGCTTCAAACCTGAATGAGTTTCTTTCTTCTGCTGAACACAAAGGAAGATATTTTGAAGAATGATTGGAACTTTGACACCATTGACTTCCATAGTATTTTTTTCTACAATGGAAGTCAATGGTGCCAAACAACTGTTTGGTTCCAATCGTTCTTCAAAATATCTCCCTTTGTGTTCAGCAGAAGAAAGAAACTCATACAGGTTTGCAACAACTTGAGAGTGAGTAAATGATGACAGAATTTTCATTTTTGGGTGGAGTATCCCTTTAAATTAGTGGACAGTTGCTATATAAATGGTTTATTCATTCATTCAAATAAATATCCATATTTGTTGTGGCTATTTTGGTGGATTGCATTTCAAAAATAAATATGTATTTGCAAAATATCTGATGTATTTTGTTCATTTTAAACCTGATCCTGATTTAAAGTATTTTCCTCTTTTTTTCTCTCTCTAGGTGACAAAGCGTCTGAATGATGGTGAATACACAGTCCATGGAAACAGCATGCTGGAGGACCGACCCACATCCAATCTGGAGAAGCTACACTTTATCATCGGCAACGGCATCCTTCGCCCTGGCTTGAGGTCAGACAATGGATATGGAAAAAAAAAATATATATATATACATATATATATATTAGTGTGTGTGTGTGTGGTTCAGGTATTCCCTGCCCAGGTATTCTTTAACCTTGAAAGGACATTTATAGTCCCCATGAGGAAGAAGTTTTGTGTAATGGGTAGGTTTAGGGATAGGGTTAGTGTAAGGGGATAGAATGTCCAGTTTGTACGGCATAAAATTCATTGTCTATGGAAAGTCCTCATAAAACATGTAAAGTAAGTGTGTGTGTTAACAACAACCCAAACAACCCTCTTCCTGCTGTTTCTTCCAGAGATGAGATATACTGTCAAATCTGTAAGCAACTGACCCAGAATCCCTCTAAAAGCAGTCATGCCCGCGGCTGGATCCTCATGTCTCTGTGTGTCGGCTGCTTCGCTCCATCCGAGAAGTTTGTGAAGGTGAGAAATGCTGCTTATTTATAAACTCTTTTCATTTGTCACTCTTCACATTATATTCACCCCTTGTTTCCTCTTCTTACATGTAGCTTTATCTGTGATCGGTGCATCTGTAATATTTCAACCACTGACAAATACTTTAATCATTTCTGGTAAATATTTAGGTACTTATTAATATATGGGGACATTTATTTGACCAACAGAGACTCGACAATTGATATTGAAGATTTTTTTTTTTTTTTTTGGTCCCCCTTGAAATAGTGAGAAAAAATTGCATTGTGAGTTTTCAAGGTTAAAAAAATTCACTGCTGTCAAAGTGTATTATAGAAGTACATGCGCTTTGACTTTGCCAATGTGTTCCTTGCCAATATGTTTGCTGAAACCAAGATATTTGAATGTGAAAGCAGCTTCTGACACTCTCTAAAGTTTCATTAAGCTACATTAAAAATAATTTGAAATATATATCGGTCATCTACTGTTTTGCGGTGTGTATAACACCTTTAACCTTATTATTTATTATTATCGAGTTAGGTAAAGTAAATCGAGTCTGGCCTAAATTATTAGGATTATAATTACTTACACTTTGGTCTGAAGACTTCTGTGTTATGTTCTTGCTCAAAGTCTTACAACTCTAAAAATCAAAGCCCTGTTAAAATTTTGTAATCAATAAAATTTTAATAGTGTAATCAATATTATTTTTTATAATATAAAAATGTAAAGGCAAAAAAATGTGATGCAACTAAACCAAGGGAACAAATTAGTAAATCACCCCAGTGAGTATTCAGTGGTTAATTCTGACCAATTATGATTATGATTATTGAAATTTCATTATGTCTTCCTGTAGTACCTGAGGAACTTCATCAGTGAGGGTCCTCCGGGTTACGCTCCCTATTGCGAGGAGAGACTGAGGAGAACGTTTGTGAACGGCACAAGAACACAACCACCATCCTGGCTAGAGCTTCAGGTATCAATAACTGATTTTACTGATGATATCTGCTCTATTAATAACCAGTGTAGTTCTGCTGCTTTTTTTCATGCAACAAAAGTTGACAAGTAACTGTCAAACTCCAGGCACAACAAAAGCTGTCCATATGATGTCTTCTTTTCACAATTTTATCCAAGGCCACAAAATCAAAGAAGCCGATAATGCTACCTGTGACGTTTATGGACGGAACCACGAAAACACTTTTGACGGACTCTGCGACCACAGCCATGGAGCTCTGCAACGCACTGTCCGACAAGATCAGCCTTCAGGATCGATTCGGCTTCTCGCTGTACATTGCTCTGTTTGATAAGGTACACGGACTCAGTCACAACCAAGATCGTTTTGGTTCAGTTATTGTGTTCTGTTGTTCATTTAACCCTATGAAACCTACTGTATCATATTTGATACGCAAATTTCTAAGGCTTCTAAATGAACAACATGACCAATCTTGAAGAAAACATGCTGCACACAATCTACTTCATGTTTCTCATCTGATTGATAGTTTATACTTTTATTAGCAGTAAAAGGTTTTTTAGTGTAATTCTAAAAACTTCCACCTTAAGGTTTGAGTGTCTTTACTGATTTTTATAAAGTAAACATAAGAATAACTTTTATATTGCTAGTAATATTTCAGGATGAAAACTTATTGGACTGAAGCATCTCAGGTTTACTTGATTATTGATTTTTTTTTTTTTAATTTTTAAGTCATGTTAAAATGTGAGAATCAAATATAATCTAATTATATCAGAAACCTTTATTTGTTCGTCCCTTTATCATTATTGCATTGCATTGTATGTTTTAAAACTACAGAGGTTTGATCATAAAACTAAATATTTTAAATATTTATATTTCAATATAACATTTCAATATTTTATTAAGAATATTATTGGCAGAAACAGAATGACAGCTGATATTTAATAGCATTTTTTGCAATAACTTGGTATACTTTTATAAGCTATCCCAATTTTACTTTTTGGCCAAATAAATATCAGCATCTGCACTAAATTGCTTTTTACAAATATTTTGTTTAAAGTTTCAATAAACATATATATATATTCTGACTGTAATTTTATATCAGGCTTTACAGGGTAAAGAAAGCTTTTTTGCACTCTATTTGTGTCCAAACAGGTTTCCTCTCTGGGCAGCGGGAATGATCACGTGATGGACGCTGTTTCCCAGTGTGAGCAGTACGCTAAAGAGCAGGGCGCTCAGGAGCGCAACGCCCCCTGGAGGTTGTTCTTCAGGAAGGAGATATTCACACCCTGGCACGACCCAGCAGAGGACGCTGTCGCTACAAACCTTGTCTACCAGCAGATCGTGCGTGGCGTCAAGTTTGGCGAATACCGCTGTGATCGGGTATGAACCTCAGACACAGAAAACAAGCCAATAAATTGAGTTATCATTAAAAATTTATTTCTAAGGAGGGAATATTCTTTCTTTTTTCCTTTTTGTCTGTGTTTTTCTACTCTTCCGTTTCTCCTTTTCCTCTTTTGATGATCTTTATTTTTCTTCGTGCATCTATTTTTCTCGCACTCTTTCTGTATCTTGTATCTTCCGGGAGGAGGAGGATCTAGCGGAGCTGGCGTCGCAACAGTACTACGTGGACTACGGCTCTGAGATTCTCGTGGAACGCCTGTTAAGTCTTATTCCATCCTACATCCCGGACAGAGAGATCAGCTCGGCCAAAACCGTGGAGAGATGGGCTCAGTTCATAATGGCTGCACACAAAAAGGTGGCAAAAGTTAAAGGGATAGTTCACCCAAAAATGAAAATTCTATCATCGTTTACTCACCCTCAAGTTGTTCCAAAACTCTATGTGTTTATTTGTTCTGCTGAACACAAAGGAAGATATTTGAAAGAATTTTTTAATCAAACAGATCTCAATCAGATCTCAATTGATCCCATTGACTACTATAGTATGTATTTTTCCTACTATGGAAGCCAATGGGGATTGAGATCTGTTTGATTAAAACATTCTTCCAAATATCTTCCTTTGTGTTCAGCAGAACAAATAAACACAGAGGTTTGGAACAACATGAGGGTGAGTAAACGATGATAGAATTTTCATTTTTGGGTGAACTAACCCTTTAATCTCAAAAGTCATATGAATGGAAAAGTCAAATGAACTATATAAATGGACTATATAAAATGTATATTATGTCATCATTTACTCACCCTCAAGTTGTTCCAAACCTGTATGAATTTATTTCTTCTGCTGAACACAAAAGAAGATATTCTGAAGAATGTCGGTAACCAAACAATGGTTTTTTGCTGACAATTTTTGCTGATGAAAATCATTTTGCTGATTTCCTTCAAAAGTATTAGATAGTGATGTATTTGAATTGTCATACTAAAGTCAAAGAAGTTTTTAGGGGACACACCTTACAATAAGGTTCTATTTGTTAACATTAGTTAACTATATTAGTTTACAAGAACTAACTATGAAAATTCATTTCAACATTTACTAATACATTATCAAAATCTACATTTATGTCTGTTAATATCATTTAATGATCCTCAGCTAACATGAACTAACAATACATTTTAAAGACATTCTAAAGAAACTGTAACAAATGTATGTCGCATTGTTAGTTTGTGTCCAAAATGTTAGCGTTGTTAGTAACACATTGTGTTGTGTGTGTAGGGAATCTACACTCAGAAGAGGGTGGACCCTCAGAAAGTGAAGGAGGAAGTCGTGGATTTTGCTCGTTATAAGTGGCCTTTGTTATTCTCAAGATTCTACGAGGCCTTTAAATTTTCAGGTATTTCTTGTGTGATTTATGTCACATTAATAAGGTTCTTGTGTTTTGTTCTGCATGTTTACAGATGGGTTTGATGTATTGAATCTGTTTGAAGGTCCTAGCCTACCCAAGAATGACGTGATAGTGGCTGTAAACTGGACGGGCGTTTACTTTGTGGACGAGCAAGAACAGGTTCTTCTGGAGCTTTCTTTCCCAGAGATCACCGCTGTGTCCAGCAGCAGGTACGGGTTTCACTGAGTCTTGTTTGGAGGTTTCATATGATTTGAGTTTTGAAGGTAAAAGCCTCTGTGTTTGCCAGAGGGGGGAAGCTTCAGGCCCAGAGCTTCACGTTAGCCACCATCAAAGCAGAGGAGTACACGTTCACCTCTAATAACGCAGAGGACATCCGGGACCTGGTGGTCACCTTCCTAGAGGGTCTCAGGAGGAGATCCAAGTTTGTTGTGGCCTTACAGGACAACCCCAGTCCAGGTTAAAGAAGCAAACACATCATATCAATGATATCACTTTTACACATTTTTTCTTTCATTTAAACAAACAAATCTTTGAAATACATGTCCAGACTAAATTTCAGCCAAAAATCAAAAGAGAAAATTAAGAAATTTTGCATTAAAAATAAAACATATTTTAAGGCCCATATTATACTTAAGGCGAGACACGGCAGGCAAAAACTGTTTTTTTTTTTTTTCTTCACTGGTCTATTTTGAGATTTTGGGATATTTGTCTTCAATAACATGTCTTCTTTCAGACTTGTGGTGAAAAAAAGTATGAACTACACATTTAGGTCTTTATTTTACTACACTTTGTCTGTTTGCGTCTGTAGAGTTCTCATAAATTCCCCAAAAGTTGTCGTTATAAATCATCCTGCTGCTCAGCGATCGCGATCTGCACCCTGTCATTACACACACAGTTAGAAAGCTGTCTTTCTCTTGTACAACGCTGTCGGATCCAAATATGGTCATTTCCTTTTTATCAGCAACCAATCATGAAAGTAAAAGGGGGGATTTAACTCTAAATGCGCGATCTCATTGGCTGATGCTAAATCTTTAAAGGCAGTTTTCTCAAAATGACTTTTTTCTCATAATCCAAGTCCGAAATCTCCACTTCAGTAGCACCTACCGTATATACACCAGACTTTCCAATCTAGTACCAGTTATATTATGAAGACATTTACAGAGGGATTTGTAAATATATTATTCCTAGCCTGATTTATATAACATTTTATTCCAAAAAACATGGCGAAAATCATTTTTTAAGGCAATTGGCAGTATATTCTGATTTACAGGATAACAAAAGTAGATATCCATGATAAATCCCTCTATAATTTTTTTCCTCATCTAATATATGAACACAATGAAAATAGAATTTTGGACCTGGCTTTATCTAATACTCAGATTTCATTTTTTAAAATACATGCAAATTAGTGCATATTTAATTAGATAATGCCTCATTTGCATATTTAAACATTAAATTACAGAAAACTTGTGATATATTTTTTTCTCATCTTAATGTATAGTAGGTAATCAACTGGGAAAGTTTCATCATGATATCTGCCAGTTAAAAAAATTACCCTATTCACCTGTAGTTTCTTGCCTTAAGACCAAAATCAAAAGAAAATAATATGAAATTATATTTTAGAGGAAAATATAAAGATATAAAGCAAGCCTATTTAGAGCCCAGATCATATTTTAGTCTGAAATCAGTAACACTTTACATTAAGGTTTCTTTTGTTACCATCAGTTCTCTATAGTAAATAATTCTAATATTTTGAAATATATTATAAAATAATAAGTAAACCTTTGTGGTCACAATACATAAAATTTACTATTTACTCATTTTTTATTGGTGCTAACTGGTTTCTTGACATTTTATTGTATTTACTGTTAGTTTTTTTTTGTTTTTTGTTTTTTATCTTTTTGTTTTTCTGGATTGTTAAAAGCCCTTCTAGGGACAGGTGTTGCGAATTAGCCTTGGCTATAAACACTATGATACAGGCATCGGATTGTTCTTTATGTAATAATCTATGTTTTTGTATCTGTCCCTATTCAAATAAACAGTAAATAAATAAATAAAATTGTATTTTTATTTTGTTTTTTATTTATTTTATTTTATTTTTGACTGACATTTTTTTTGGACATTTCTTTAGCATCACTTACAGTCATTTTTCATTTCTCCCGATCAGCTGGCGATGATTCGACGTTCCTGAGCTTCCTAAAAGGCGACCTCATTCTGCTGGACCAGGACACGGGCGAGCAGGTCATGTCGTCGGGCTGGGCCCACGGGATCAACGACAGAACCAAACAGAAAGGAGATTTCCCTGCCGACTGTGTTTATGTGCTGCCCACTGTCGTTAGACCTGCACCTGAAATCGTGGTATTGATATTGTTATTATTATGTTTAGGTCGGTGCTTATTTGTAATTTCAGTCTTGTATGATTCATGTCTCTACTTAAACCTTCTCCCTTTCTCTGTCCCTGTCTTGTGTTCTCTTGTGCACTCTCTGTGACTTTACGGCTCAGGCTTTGGTTACCATGACACCAGACCAACGTCAGGAGTCAATCCGGATTTCCCATGTCCCTATAACGGAGTCGGAGGAGAGGATAAAGCCGTATACTCTGGAGGAATTCTCATATGACTACTTCAGGTGAACAGACACCACTTCTGTCTTCGCTAAACCACGCCCCCCTTGCCACATGTCCCTATTTACTTTCTTAATACATGTTCCTGGTATTATTGTACAGTATTCACCATTGCAGTTTTTTTTCTAAAGAAAATACAAATTAATTGAACAAAGAAATCAAAGAATATACACAATTATCACACATTGACCCTGGACCCTCTCCACTCATCCAGGCCTCCTCCCAAACACACTCTCAGTCGAGTGATGATCACCAAGAACCGCGGGAAGGACAAACTGTGGAGCTGCACTCGAGAACCCATCAAGCAGGCTCTTCTGAAGAAGTGTGTGGGCCATGAGGAGCTTTCCCAGGAGGCCTGCATGGCTTTCATTGATATCCTTCAGAAAACAGACACAGATGCATGAAAATATAATTCATATCTTTCTTTTCAGATTTTGGGCTGACAACGTGTGTGTGTGTGTCTGTGTTTTGAATACAGAAACTAAAGCCTATTTCAATAGGCTTGAAATAGTCTTCCAATTTTTTTTCATTTTTTTTTTCTAAAATATGACTTGGGCCCTAAAATAGGTTTTATTTTCTTTATGGGAAATATTATTTATTTTTGTTTATTTTAATTTTGCCCTGAAATAGGCGTTATTTTAGACATTAAATATTAAAAATGTTCTTTTGCTAGAGAGTAATGTGATTTCATTTGATTTTATTTAAAATCGAGCTTTTCATTTTTGTTGTTTATATGTCTGTGGTGTTTTTAATATGCTTTAAGACAAACCATGTTCAAATTAGTAGGTCAATAACATTGCTGAGTATTTTCTGCTTAAAACTGCAGTGAACCAAAGATTGTCTTAAAAACCCCACTTTGAAATAGTTGGTTTTTCTGACATCACAAACTACCCTGTAACCAATCACGTCAATGTGTGATCGTCTGAGCTGGTGTGAGTGAGTGGAGGTGGGGCTAATTTGCATATTCATAGAACTACGTACACTAAAGTTGTTTTGGGTTCTCCTAAGTTTTTTTTTTCTCCATTGGGTCACCTGATGGAGTTTTAGGACACTATTAGATCACTTGATGGTGTTTTTCAGTTCCTTGCCACTGTTGACTTTGGCTTTCTCAGTTTCGGATATTCAAATGAATTAACCAATCAGTAATATCCTTGATCAGCTCTACCAAATGTGGATATTTTTCCACTAAGAAACGAACATTGTTATTATGTTTTGATTATGCTGCTTTGATGCAATCTATATTGTGAAAAGCACTATATAAATATACTTGACTTGACTAAATGAGGAAAGCGTGTAGAATTACATTCAAGCTATTGTAAGACATGAAGATTTTTGTTTTTTAAGTATGTCATTTTGGTGATTAAAAATGAGTTTTAAGGGATAACATTATTGACTACAGGGGGACTTTAAATCTAGAAGTTGTGGTCATTATCTTCTTTCTGAACGTTAATCATCCTTGACCTGCTCTCCTGCACCTATAATGAAATATATGGGCGATTATCCATCCAAGCGGACTCGTTCTGTGAACGAGCTCACGGATCAGATCTTCGAGAGCGCGCTGAAGGCGGAGCCTCTGAAAGACGAGATCTTCTGCCAGATACTCAAACAAATGACTGACAACCACGTCAAGTATGTCCATCCTTTACAAATATAGCCAGACGCTGTGATTTCTTCCAATGAGCTCTACCGTTTATAAAAGATGTCAGGCTGCATTTATTTGTTAAAAATGCTGTAATATTGTGAAATATTATTGCAATTTAAAATAACTGTTTTCTATTATCTAACTGTAATACATTTTAAAATGTAATTTATTATTGTTATGTAAAGCTGAATCTTCGTCATCATTACTCCAGTCTTCAGTGTCACATAATCCTTCAGAAATCATTCTAATATGCTGATCATGCAAGAAATATTTCTTCTTCTTATTATTATCAATGTTGAAAACAGTTCAAGCTGTGCTGCTTCAGATATATATATTTTAAACTGTAATACTTTTTAGTATTCTTAGATTAATAGAAAGTTCAAAAGAATTTGAAATAGTAAACTTTTAGAATGTTACAAAAGATTTATGTCACTTTTGATCAACTTAATGAATCCTTCCACAATGAAGGGTTTAATTTGGTGACCTCAAACTTTAGCACAGTATTGTATGTTCTACTCGCTGTTATTCATATCAGCTGTTGATAGTTTAACTGCAATGTTTTGTCTGTTTGTGTAGGTACAGTGAGGAAAAGGGCTGGGAGTTGCTTTGGCTGTGTGTCGGTCTCTTTCCTCCCAGTAACGTCCTCTTACCACACGTCCAGAGGTTTCTACAGTCGAAGAAACATCACCCGTTGGCTCCTGACTGCATGCAGAGACTGCAGAAAGCTTTACGGTGACAACACTCCCTCACCTCACGTACAACTGCATGTACTGTACATCCACAAACAAATGCATATTTTGTATCTAGAGCCTATTTATATCACAAAGATAGTTGTATCTGAACTAGCATAAATACAGTGTACCTCGAAGAAGAGCCTTTGCAAATAGACTTCTTAATGTACAATTTAGTCCATGTCAGGAGCATTTTGTCTGTCAGAGAGAACACTAAATGTAGTGTGCCTGGTTTGTTGAGCTTATTTATTATATTTTTATTTCTTTATTTTCAATTCTTTGACCATTTAGAGTGGCTACAGCTGTCGTCTTCATATAACTTGTTTATCCTGATGAGCTGGTGATATTTCACTGCTTTTGGAGAAGCAAAGACAACATAAACTCTCAGACATATGTTGCATTCAAGTCATGTCAGAAAGGTCGCATTCACGACTTGAATGGTCATGAACACCAAATTCGACAAAGCCATGATTCTGTGTTAATTATGGAAACTCTTTGAGCAGGTAGGATGTGTGAGTGAAACAACATGGCAGAAGCAATGGATGCAAATTCTATATAGGCCTATAAAAAATAGTTTTGCCCATTTTAGAATAAATCTACCTAAACTAAGTTGCCTATACAAAATACAGTAGATTTAAGATTAAATGCATAACGATTAATTTTTGCTGTGGCTTCATAAATAATTAAAATAATTAAAAAAAAAAAAAAAAAAAACATTTCTGGAGCTCAAACAGTAGAGTAACGCCAGGGTCATGTGTTCGATTCCCAGGGAATCCATCCACTGATAAAATGTATACCTTGAATAAAAAGTCACGTTGGTTAAAATCATTCGCAAAAAAAAAAAAAAAAAAAATGTGTAAATGTAAAAAAAAAGAAAAAGAGAGTAAAAAAAGGCCTGGTGTGCATTTGTGTGTTCTTCACCTGTAGTTTATTTTTGTTTGTAATTAAGATATTGTAGGTCGGTGTAATACATTACTAAGTTATTCATTACTGTAATTTAATGATTCCCTTGAAAAAACGTCTAATATTAAAATGTATGTTTTTAATGTTACCTTCTCCCTTTAAAAACGGTGGTAAGTTCAAGAATAATTCATGCAATTTTATATAATTTATTTGAAAGAATTAAAAGAGCCGTTTCATGTCTCTTTGTATTGTTCAACTGGTCGAGATTGATATGGGATTTACAAAGTAATAAGTTATCCAATACTTTGTAGAGATTGTTATTTGTACAGTAATCTTATAAGTTGTAATTGGAGATGTAAATAGCCACACTTTAAATAAACCATCACTTTTTTAACTAACCATAAAAGTGGTTGAACAAGTCACTTGAACACAGCTGCTGTCTTAATTACGATTTAACAACCTGAACGCCAGTACTTCTAAAATGGCTCTTCCTGAAGCTGACGCATTATTCCCGAAGGCTCCTTCCCCTCCGATTATGTTCTATAATTATTATGTATATATCTGCACTGTGAAATGAAGCACTTTTGTCTTGATACTGTCTTTTTTATCTCTTTCTTTCTCACTGTTTTTCTTTGTGTCTGTCAGCTCCATTCTGAGCTTTATTTGTGAGGTTTTCTAGTTCTGATGAATATGAGATGTCTGTGTGAGGAGTGTTATTAGTGTGAATGTCTCATCATGGACACCGTATGTTTGTTTGTGTGCAGAAACGGATCCCGAAAATATCCCCCTCACCTGGTCGAGGTGGAGGCTATTCAGCACAAGACAACACAGATCTTTCATAAAGTGTACTTTCCTGATGACACAGATGAGGTGAGATATGCTTTCATATGCTTATGACTCATCAAACATAATGGGATCTTGCTCCCAATGATGAGGTGATGACGATATACTGAGAATTTTTAATGAAAGCTTCACATTACCGCTTTTAACCCTGTAAAGCCTGACATGAAGTGAAAATCGTAATAGTTTAAAAGGTTTTTCTCTTTAAATGGTGAGAATAGAAACATATTGTGAGAATATGGTGGGAAAAGGCAGGTCAATTTTATTCATAGGCCCAAACTGAGCAGAAATATGCAATTTGGTGCAGTTACAGATATTTATATGACTAAAAAGTAAGATGATTTTCTTATCACTCTCAATGTGAATTGACTAGATTTTTATAACAGTATAGTGACTACTTACACTCACCTAATGGATTATTAGGAACACCTGTTCAATTTCTCAGTAATGCAATTATCTGATCAACCAATCACATGGCAGTTGCTTCAATGCATTTAGGGGTGTGTTCCTGGTCAAGATAATCTCCTGAACTCCAAACTGAATGTCAGAATGGGAAAGAAAGGTGATTTAAGCAATTTTGAGCGTGGCATGGTTGTTGGTACCAGACCTGATGGCTGCTTCCAGCAGGATAATGCACCATGTCACAAAGCTTGAATCATTTCAAATTGGTTTCTTGAATATGCCAATGAGTTCACTGTACTAAAATGGCCTCCACAGTCTCCAGATCTCAACCCAATAGAGCATCTTTGGGATGTGGTGGAACGGGAGCTTCGTGCCCTGGATGTGCATCCCACAAATCTCCATCAACTGCAAGATGCTGTCCTATCAATATGGGCCAACATTTCTAAAGAATGCTTTCAGCACCTTGTTGAATCAATGCTACATAGAATTAAGGCAGTTCAAACACAGTATTAGTATGGTGTTCCTAATAATCCTTTAGGTTAGTATATATAAAATGCATGCAGATATTAGTTGTCGCTTTATATCTGCCAATATGTCTTAGTTGATATATAAATGCTTAGTTTTATGAACAGAGAAGGAATGCAATGCAATATATTGATGACTGAGGGATAAACAAATAAACATTGACTAAAGGCCTAATGGATCATATTTGATCCTCACATATAACATGATTTTTCTGTGTATGGATAATCAAGTAAACATAAGTTGCTTCAGTCCAGCAAGTTTTCATCAGAAATATTACTAGCAATATAAATGTTATTTTTTACATTTACTTACCTTGAGGTGGACGTTTTTAGAGTTACACTATAAAAGACCTTTTACTTGCTAATAAAAGTATAAACTATCAATCAAACGACGTAGATTGTGTAGAGCAGGCTTTTCAGCATCATTTTGTTCATGTTGATGATTTAGAAGCCTTAGAATTTGGTGAATCAACTATGATACAGTAGGTTTTATAGGGTTAAACCCTCCCTGAATATTCCTTTAAGTGCATCTGGAAGTGTTGGATACGGTCTTTGGATGGGTAAAGACAGACTGTGAAGGTTCCCATTGTTTGTTTTCAGGCGTTTGAGGTGGAGTCCAGCACGAAGGCCAAAGACTTCTGTCTGAACATCTCCACCAGACTGCTGCTCAAATCACCTGAAGGCTTCAGTCTGTTTGTCAAAATCTCCGATAAGGTAAACAGTATCTGTGGGATTTCAGTGGGATTTTGCTCATGCTCCTAATCATTTGTCCTTGAACATGCCTAACCCAACTCTAACCATTAACTAGTTTGGTTATAGGAATACAATTTACTATAAAATTCCTATCAAGATGTATTAAATTTTATTTGATCTGGTTTTATGCATTATAGGTGATAAGTGTACCTGAGGGTGATTTCTTCTTTGACTTTGTCCGCCATTTGACAGACTGGATCAAGAAAGCAAGACCCGCTAAAGAAGGTACAACCGGGAATTCTACTGCACAATTATGGTTTACTCGTTCATGTGTACTCACAAAACATTACATTTGTATTTATTTGAATGTTCGGGGTTATGTTTTTGAAAGAGAAAAGCTAAAGCTCCATTTATTTGAATTAAAAATACCGTAAATACTGTTCTCTATTTGAATATGTTTAAATGTAATTTATTCCTGTGATGTAAAGCTGAATTTTCAGCATCACTAATCCAGTCTTCAGTCACATGATACTTCAGAACTCATTCTAATATGATGATTTGCTGCTCAAGAAGTATTTCTTATTATTATCAATTTTGAAATCAGTTGTGCTGCTTCATATTTTTGTGGAAAACGTGATATATAATGTTATTTAATATATATAATGTTAATATTATATATTATTTATTATATAACATTATATATTATATATTAACTAGGGCTGTCAAAACGATTAATCGCGATTAATCGCATCCAAAATAAAAGTTCGTGTTTACATAATATATGTGGGTGCACTGTGTATAATTATTATATATATATAAATACACACACATGCTTGTATATATTTAAGAAATATTTTCATGTATATTCTGTATATAGATTTATATATAATTTATATTATATATAAATATTTTATATATAAATAATATTTTTTTCTTAAATATACATGCATGTGTGTTTTTTATATATATATACAAAATAATTATACACAGTGCACCCACATATATTATGTAAACACAAACTTTTATTTTGGATGCGATTAATCGTTTTGACAGCCCTAATATTAACACATCCGTGCTGAATAAAAGTATTATTTTGTAAAACTGACCCCGAACTTTTGAAGTGCAACGGTTTTACAATCACCGTATCCACTGCCAAAGTGTAGTTTTGTATTTTTAGGAAAAGGGTAGCAGAATGAAAGCATGCTCAGTAACATATCGGGTCTTCCTCCGGTGTTCAGGTATAGTGCCTTCATTGACCTACCAGGTGTTTTTCATGAAGAAGCTGTGGACGAACACAGTTCCAGGCAAAGACTCCTTCGCAGACTCCATCTTCCATTATTATCAGGTGAGGTTCATAAACATCCAAATACTACATCATGAAACCACTGGGATAAAACCCTGAATTATATACATCAGCTTATCTTTCTAACACTTCCCATGTGAAGGAACTTCCTAAGTATCTCCGTGGATACCACAAATGCTCCAGAGAAGAGGTTTTCCAGCTCGGCGCTCTGATCTACCGGGTCAAATTTGAGGATGACAAATCCCACTTTCCCAGTATCCCCAAGATGCTGAAGGAGCTGATTCCTCAGGACCTGATCCGCCAGCTCTCGCCTGACGACTGGAAAAGGGTTTGTGTCGCACTTTCAATGTTCTTGGCTGTGTGCGTCCTTTATATAAATGTCCTTGTAGTTGTGTTGACTAAATTATACATCATTTTTATGATCCGACTAGCTCACCCTCATCTGTTCCCTCCTCTTGTTGCAGTCGGTTGTGGCGTTCTTCAACAGACATGCTGGGAAATCAAGGGAAGAAGCCAAGCTGATGTTTCTGAAGCTCATTTTCAAATGGCCCACGTTTGGTTCAGCCTTTTTTGAAGTGAAGGTAACTCTGCTGTATTAACTTGTGGTTTGGAAAGCTGGCATTTTCTTTCTTGCTATAAGCTTTTTGAAGCTCAGTGTTTTTTCTTTGGATGGACCAATCAGTCTCTTGATATTTGAAATTTGCTCCCATAGCAAACCACCGAGCCACACTTCCCCGAGATCCTGTTGATAGCCATCAACAAATATGGAGTCAGCCTAATCGACCCCAAGAACAAGGTGTGCTCTCTTTCTGTTTTGCTATTTTAAAGGGTTAGTTCACTCAAAAATGAAAGTTCTGTCAATATTTACTCACCCTCATGTTGTTCCAAACCTCTATGTGTTTATTTGTTCTGTTGAACACAAAGGAAGATATTTGGAAGAATGTTTTAATCAAACAGATCTCATTCCCCATTGACTACCATAGTATGTGTTTTTTCCTACTATGGTAGTCAATGGGGATTGAGATCTGTTTGATTAAAACATTCTTCCAAATGTCTTCCTTTGTGTTCAGCAGAAGAAATAAACACATAGAGGTTTAGAACAACATGAGGGTGAGTAAATACTGACAGAATTTTCATTTTTGAGTGAACTAATCCTTTAACTAACTTTTTTTATAGTCTAAAACTTGCTGTGACTTTTATTATAATACATACCATTGTATGCTTCTATTTTATATTTCAGTTTTATTTAATGTATGTGCATTTGTCATTTTTATTAGTTTTTTTATATTGTATTTGATTTCAAACAACAGTTATTTTAATGGTGTGTCCAATGTTTTTGCTCTCTGTGCTGATCCCAGTGTGCACTGTGCAGTGATGTTTGCATTTCCTGTTTTCTTGATCCGCAGGATATTTTAACCACGTATCCCTTCACGAAGATTTCCAACTGGAGCAGTGGGAACACGTACTTCCACATCACTATCGGGAACCTGGTTCAGGGCAGCAAACTTCTGTGTGAGACGTCACTGGTGAGAGAAACTCTACTTTACCCCGTTCACACTACAAGCGACAAAGCGATACAATACCATTCATTTCAATGGGGAGCGGCCGATTTCTGACAGCGACCATTGGCGACCGGATGGATGACGCGACAAAGTTGAGATCTGTTTAACTTTATGCAAATGAAGAATGACTTTCGGGAGTGGCAACCAATAGGAGTGAAGTCAGTGGAGCGCGTCACTCTTGAGAAGCTAAATTTTAGCAGTCAGAAACTGTCCTATAATTTATGATATATCTCTGTGTACATAGAGTGGTATTCACCATACCGACTCCGTGTCTGACTGGTTTCGGGAACCCAGATAAACCGGTATTTGCCCGTTTGCTGCAGTTAAATAGCCACGATGACAAAGAGCACTCACTGTTTCTCGCTCATCTTTAATATTATGCATTTTATGTACTGATTCCATTTATATTTAGACTTTTTCTTTCCGCTACAAACAAACATTTTGGAAGGAAATGTATTTGTTGTCTACAACAGAGAAACATCTGTGAATGTCACTCACAAACATTACTAGGCAACCAGTAGTGGGAACGCCCTCCAGTGCAGCCACTGGCGACCTACAGCGACAAAGTCGCTTGTAGTGTGAACAGGGCTTTACTCTAAATGCTGCTATTTGCCTTTTTTAATGAGATTCATATAGTAATTGATTTAATTAAAGCAACACTGTGTGATTTTTACCCCCATCTAGCGGTGAAAAGGTATATGACCATCCAGTGAATATTAGTTTCTTGTCCTCTCAATTCCGATTTCATTTTAACTCCTACGGTGGCCAATGTAGTCCAAGATTAACATGGCTTCCAGTTCCATAGATATCTATATGAAGGCTAGATGTCTTAAGGCGGAGTTTCTATCGTCATCACCGGCGGCCATCTTGTCACAGGCAAGCTGATGTTAGATGAGTAGTCAGCACGAACACAAATACTCTTATCTCGTTGAAATCTTGACGGATTTACAAACGGTTTGGTTTCTTACAAACGTTATTAATGTGGCTATAATTATCTGGATGATTATTTATTTATACACTTATTATTTATAAGTATGCTGTGTCATAACTAAATCTCTGACGTTTATAACAAACCAAACCGTTTGAAAAACAGTAGAAAATTGCTGTTCTACTGCTGCCTGTGACTAGATGGCCGCCAGGTGCAGATGTCGACCTCCATTGGCCAGCAGCGTGGACGAGATATCTAGCCTTTATATAGATATCTATGTCCAGTTCGACCTCGTCCATGAGTGTTAACTCAAATGTAAACGCGAAAGGCGAAGCTTGAATTAACGGGTATGTCCCTCTTTGGCTAATGTACTTTCAAGATGGAGGGGCAACATGGCGACCGTCATAAGAACCCCTTACCCATATGTATTTTCAATGGCATATTATACACTCACAAGAATACTTTATTACTTGAACGAAGTAAATATATATTAATGAGCACATATATTTGAAAGAACTAAGTGTTTTTAGCTAAGAATAAACTAAAAGAGTTAGACAGTGTAGCTTTAAGGAAATTTGTTTTCTTCATAACAGGGCTACAAAATGGATGACCTGTTGACGTCCTACATTAGCCAGATGTTGACCACCATGAGCAAGCAGCGTAACTCCCGCGGCCACAGCAAGTGAACGTTTGATTGGCGTGAGGCGGTGGAGCTGGTGCGTCTGCTGCGCCCCATTGGTCGGCCCTGTAGCTGGGGGCGGGCCTTCGCGTCCCAGCTGTGGCGGATGAGCCGCACCCCCTCTGCCAGCTCCCAGGGCTCCGTGTACCCCGATGAAGACTCTTCATCTGCCTCCAGTGAGGATGACTACCTCTGAGCAAAGCTGAAGGGACTTTGCCTCCTTGGAAATGGCGTGAAGAACCTGATTTATGTGTCTTTTGTTGGATGGTTTGCTCCAGAATATTCTACAGTATGACTTAATGCACAATTTAGGTACCATTTAATATGTTTGGTGAAATCCAGCCAAGTCAAACATGAACTGGAATGGCTTAGCTAACATGCATCGCAAAGCATTTGGAATTTTTCCTCACAATCACTGCAGTGAACGAACAGTATTTGGATTCTTTAGGTGGTAAACAACACTGCTAATGCACAAGAAACATACTTGCCTGAGTTTCTGGGGGTTTTGATAGACTTCGAGAATTCTGTGATTTCAATTTAAGTTTTTAAAATATTGTTGAACTGCATGCCTTACTACTATTTTTTGTGGGATAATTGTTTTTACAGGCTTGGAAAATTGTTCAACATTCATGCAGCTATGACTTGTAGTGTACGTGTACTTTAGGAAGGAAAAAAGAGGATGTTAAAATGGCCTTATTGCATCCCTAGAAAGAAGGCGAGAACTGTTTCAGATCGTATTTCTCCCATTTCAAGCAAAATAAAGTAATTATATTTTGCATACAGGAAAATTAAATGTTTTTAGAAAGCTAGTTGGTTGCACTGCCTTTCCTGTATAATATAAAAACATTAAAAAGTAATTTTTAAAAAAAGTGCATTATAGCACTGGGCTTAATTGAGATAAAGAAAATTAGTTGTCATTACATAGTGTATACCATAAAAAAAAGAAATCGTCATGCTTTTGAGAACAAGATTGGGTTGAAATGTGACCTAGAGATGTTTCCACGAGATTCGCCCAGTAGTTGATAAATAGATACGTTAGAATGGCGCTGTAGTTTGACATTCTTGAAACTGTTGATGCTTGTGTACGTTGCAAGAGTAGGTTTGATCCGTTAGACTTTTTCTTTAGTTAATTTATGGCCTTTATTTGCACCAATATGTCCTTCAGCACAATGATTTGACTGACTCACTGTGACATCAGGAACTAACCTGTACAGCATCGGTTTCTCATGTTTTTTGTGTGGTAATTAGCAGATCAAGTTCTGAGTACTGTTAATTTGCCATAAATAACCTTTTATGTAACACATCAGAGTTTAGTTATAAAATAAAATTTTATATTAAACATTCCTGTAAAAAGTGCAGCATTTCTGTGATGTGATGCTGATATTCTCACATATAGATCAAACCTTTTGTAAAGATACATATTGAAGCATATCTTGAGTCTGCTAAAAATATTTTTATTTAGGCTATAAGTGCTGATGATAGAGTAACAAAAAGAGACAACAAAAAAAATCTGACAGTATCAGATCGGAATATTATTTAAGGTCAGTTTACAATCATATTTACAGTCTCGAGTTACATCGAAAGATTAAGTAAATAGAAATCACGCTAGGCATTGCATTTTATACAGGCAGCATCCCATGAAAAGAGCAAGAAAACATGTATGCGATCCAGCACTCACTGTTTGAAGTACATGCTGCATGTCTGCGGTACGATGAGCTCACGCGCGACCGCTTCCAAAATAAAGACATTTCCAAGTTCATCAGTAGCCTTGTGTTATCAGAGCACTTCTATACAACTCAAGATGCGTTCGAATTCACTTCAGCAATTCCAGGGTCGAAATCTTTCAAATGGAGATTGTCCGTTTGGCTTTTTATCGTCGTCTTCCTGATTGTAAATGTTTTGTCAAGTTTATCACGCCATGCAATGGATCTGACATCTTAAATATTTCCAAAACACTCTTTGCGATGTCTATTTTACCATGCGTCATTCTGCGGTAATCAGGCTTGCATTGAAAAATAGCCAAATTCTGTCTTTGATAAAAACGAACTTCACAGAAGCAAAAGAAGCTGGATGATCGATTCATCTAATGCCACCAATTCAGAAAATAATTGGTCAAATACATTTGATATTTATAACAAAATATCACTAACATATGTTTTCTATGAATTACCTCTCAGAGTACCATGTAAACTCAATGGTACGTGAATTTCAAGGTACTGTCAAAGTATAAACCCCAGAATATATGAATACTGTGTATATATTGCATGATGATGCTGCTGATATAGCGATGATGCTGACAGCGATGCAGGCTTCATGCCTTCCACAGATCTCTCTGTTGTCCTTTCAGATGGGCGGTTCCTCAGAAATGGTGGGCAGATTGGGAGCGAGGGGCGAGCTCTGAGCCTCTCCGCGGACACTGATGCTGGAGATGGACCAGACGTCGCTCAGCTCTGCCGTACAGGGGAGGGAGAGAGACGGCTCAGTAATGAGAGTGACGGAGGGTCAGATGGGTACGGGGAAGCCATGCACAGGGGGAACATGCACAGGGTCCAGGGAGAGTGACGGCCCGTCAAAGAACAGAGGGTTCCAGCGGATGCCTTGGACCTCAGAGCGTTCTACAGCACAGAGAGTCACGTTCAAACAGCGCCACAGGACACAGAGCTAAGGTTTCTGGGACGGTTGCAGGGGAAAAAAATTCGACTTCACCTTTGCTTAGAAATGGTTTACTATTTAAATCAGGGATTTCCAAATCTTTGAACCACTTGTCATCTGAACCACTTTGAGGTCAAATATTTACATGAAGCCAGGATTAATGTCATTAAAAAAAAACTGTTAATTGAAATAAAAGACATATTAATAGTAGTTAAAATGCTATTTGAAAATTTTTGGATTTAAAATTTATGATTTCATTTTAATCCCAGACTTTCACGCAAAAACTATTTTCATATAGCTTATATATCTAGTCTATATATCAACTATTTCCATATGAAATATTTGTATATTATTATAAATATGTATACACATAAGCTATACATAAGCTATATGTGTGCATGTTATATATATATACACACACAATATATATATATATATATATATATATATATATATATATATATATATATATATATATATTTAATATGTAATGTGTACCATGTACTATTTACATAATACATATTGCATATTAACCATAACACACACACACACACACAAGAACATTCTGGCTGTGTTTAGAATGGAAAGCAGAATGTAGCAATATACAACAATAATAGAAATAATTCATCAGATATAAATTAGCTTATTTTGATTTCAAATTTATGTCATTAAATAAAATAACTGGCAAGGAGTTATGAGTTAAAATCGTGTTTGGCTTAGGTTGACCAAAAATACAGTATCACACACACACACAGTGTGCTCTGTTGTATATTGCAGATTTGGCAACAGTTGTATGATCATCTGCCATTCTGAAAATAGCCACCAATCTGTACAGCACATGCAGGACGACGAGCCAAAACCACGGCCAACCTGAGAATTCGAGCCAAAAATGAACAACTTACCAGTCCTGAACTTGCTGTATGGTCCATTCTCATTGACCTGTCTACTACCGGACCAGAAGGGTAAACCTCGCTCACGCCACCTGGAGGAGGAAACATCACATGCGTGTGAGTTCATCACATCCCAACAAACAGAATGTTGCCGTGGTTCCTTTTTAAGCCTTCAATTTTGAGGATGCAAAAGACGCGGAATAACATGCTTTTAATAAAATGATGGAAAGAAATCTCTTTTTAATCTAACAAATAAACAGTGCCCTGAAAATAGAAAAAGGTGTTTGTATAAAATGCTACTTTTCCAGAGAATAGTTAAATTGTTAAAAATGCTTTTTAAGGCTATAATGTTACCCATAAACTGTGTTATGGTACATACTGCAATTGATGCAATTCTAATCTTGCATACTCTTTGCGGGATATTAAAGGAGTAGTTGACTTTTGAAAAAACTTTTGCTGATAATTTACTCACCCCCATGTCATCCAAGATGTCCATGTCTTTCTTTCTTCAGTCAAAAAGAAATGACGGTTTTTGATGAAAACATTCCAGGATTTTTCACCACATAATGCACTTTACTGGGAACCAAACGGTCCAAAAAACACTTTCAGTGCAAACTGCAAACTGTTCAAAGGGCTTTAAACGATTCCAGATGAATAAGGGTCTTATCAAGCGAAACAATCTCTCATTTAATAAATACATAACAAAGTTTAAGTTTTATAAGCTCAAATGGTCGCCTTGCTCTGTTCTGTGACGCATGTTTGTGACTCTCCTGTTCGAACTCCAGTCAATTTGGTTCATTCAACGAACGAAACGAAGGACTTGACTCGGAAAAGATTCGCTCGTTTTGATGAACGAGTTCAAACAGGAGAGTCACAAAAGTGCGTCACAGAACAGAGCAAGGCGGCCATTTGAGCTTATAAAACTTAAACTTTGTTTTTTTTTTTTAAATGAGCGATCGTTTTGCTTGATATGACCCTTACTCATCGTCTGGAATCATTTAAAGCCCTTTGAACGATTTGTACTGAAACTGTCTTTTGGACCTTGAACTGTTTGGTTTCCATTGAAGTCCATTATATGGAGAAAAATCCTGGAAAATTTTCATCAAAAACCTTGATTTCTTTTCGACTGAAGAAAGAATGACATGGATATCTTGGATGACATGAGGGAGAGTAAATTATCAGCAAACGTTTTTTAAAAGTCAACTAATCCTTTAATCAGATATTAATGCAAATTTTGATCTGAAAGATTTTTAACCTGTTGACAGCCCTTATTTGAAAACAGATCTGAACTTTAATGGTTGTAATTCATGAATGCATTGGAATACAGACTTAAGTTGGTCTCTTTTTAAAGAAGACTAAAGATTATTGCAGAAGTGAAAAAAAGTGTAAAAAAAGTTCTAGACACTTAATGTTACTGTAAAGCAAGTGCACAGAAGTAAACATTTTATATTTTATCCAAAATATATATTTTACTAAATAATTAGTACTCTAAAGTTGCTAGAAAAATCAAAGCTGCATGTCTAACCAAGTTGTGTTCCAAATTTGAAGCTGATATCACAAAAATTGAGCATCATCTATTGTGTTACCTTAGAAGCAGTACTTTGAGTGTTTAAGCTTTCAAATGACGCCTAATTTAAAACGATTGCTAAAATATGTGATTGGGAAAAAAAGCAATAAAAAAGGTGTGCCAATTGCCTAAATACTTAGACATTGTACACTACCAGTCTACAAATACTTGGGTCGAAGCAGAACTCACCAGTGGAATATGAAAACGGCAGTGATGAAGAAAGCAGAGATGATATCGGTCAGAATCCACATCAAACTGTATTCGTCTGGAGTCTGCGCAAGGATTTGTGAGGAAAAGAATTGTCACGGTCCTTTGAATGATAGAATATTTGTGCTCTCAAAGCGAGGCTCAACTCACCATGAGGAACAGGGGGCGCTGCATTTTCTTAAGGATGTGCAAGGCGTTGGTAGTGACCGAATGAACGCCGGCGCACCATGCCAGTGAATATAACCACGGCTGACTGATCACGTACAGGTTAGTGCTGATGTTCACAGAGGCGTACTTTCTGAAATCAGAAAGGTTCAGAAAGGTTCATTCACGTCTCACCTCACCAAATAACTTCAGTTATTTAAAAGGTCTTTACAGCCTACAAAACCAAAACCCACAACTACACTGTCCAAGCAAATAAATATAGTAAACAATGGGATAAAAAACGACAAATTATTTCCATGTTTTTGCGACAAAATTGCCTTTTATTATGCGCCGATAGCATATACTTTCTCACGCGCTCTCTCCACTCAAACACACGTACAGTACGAACACAGAAATATGGGTAACGCTTCCTTTTACAGTCCAGTTACCCATGTAAATACTATGTACTTATTTTAGTAACTACAATTACTGGGTAATAACTAGTACTAACCTTGAACCTACCCCTAAACCTACCCCTGTTCCATGTACTTACATTATATTAGCCAGTACTTTCTAGGTAAGTACATTGTAAGTACTGTACAGTAAAAGGAAGCGTTACCGAAATATGTTAGCGTTGCTCTACTTTTCTTCTTCGGCTTAAAAGCTACTGTACTTGGAGCAGAAACACTTACAGTTTCACTATTAGTAGAAACGCTGATGCCGAACACTGTTGAAGATGCACAGACTCAGGTAATTCACATACACTTCATCAATCTCTCTCTCGCTCTCTCTCTCTCTCGCTCTCTCTCTCTCTATAACGGCATTAATTTTTTGCCAAAAAAAAAAAAAAAAAACATAAGGGGTAACACTGTCGTTTTTTTTTTCTGGACAAATTTTGAGTTTCGATATCTCAGCTCTGGAAGGGTCTAGAGCCTCAATTTTTTTACCCAGGTCCATGTCTCGTGGCCCTCTATCAGAATCTAGAGTTTTGAGAAGATTGGAGAAACTTAATTTTTCACCCCCCGAAAAAAAAACATAAGGGGTAACACTGTCATTTTTTTTTCTGGTCAAAATTTTGAGTTTCAATATCTCAGCACTGGAAGGGTCTAGAGCCTCAATTTTTGCACCCAGGTCCATGTATCGTGGCCCTCTATCAGAATCCAGAGTTTTGAGAAGATTGGAGAAACTTAATTTTTCACCCCCCGAAAAAAAAACATAAGGGGTAACACTGTCATTTTTTTTTCTGGTCAAAACTTTAAGTTTCAATATCTCAGCTCTGGAAGGGTCTAGAGCCTCAATTTTTGCACCCAGGTCCATGTCTCGTGGCCCTCTATCAGAATCCAGAGTTTTGAGAAGATTGGAGAAACTTAATTTTTCACCCCCCGAAAAAAAACATAAGGGGTAACACTGTCATTTTTTTTTTCTGGTCAAAACTTTAAGTTTCAATATCTCAGCTCTGGAAGGGTCTAGAGCCTCAATTTTTGCACCCAGGTCCATGTCTCGTGGCCCTCTATCAGAATCCAGAGTTTTGAGAAGATTGGAGAAACTTAATTTTTCACCCCCCGAAAAAAAACATAAGGGGTAACACTGTCATTTTTTTTTTCTGGTCAAAACTTTAAGTTTCAATATCTCAGCTCTGGAAGGGTCTAGAGCCTCAATTTTTGCACCCAGATCCATGTCTCGTGGCCCTCTATCAGAATCCAGAGTTTTGAGAAGATTGGAGAAACTTAATTTTTCACCCCCCGAAAAAAAACATAAGGGGTAACACTGTCATTTTTTTTTTCTGGTCAAAATTTTAAGTTTCAATATCTCAGCTCTGGAAGGGTCTAGAGCCTCAATTTTTGCACCCAGGTCCATGTCTCGTGGCCCTCTATCAGAATCCAGAGTTTTGAGAAGATTGGAGAAACTTAATTTTTCACCCCCCGAAAAAAAACATAAGGGGTAACACTGTCATTTTTTTTTCTGGTCAAAACTTTAAGTTTCAATATCTCAGCTCTGGAAGGGTCTAGAGCCTCAATTTTTGCACCCAGGTCCATGTCTCGTGGCCCTCTATCAGAATTCAGAGTTTTGAGAAGATTGGAGAAACTTAATTTTTCACCCCCCGAAAAAAAAAACATAAGGGGTAACACTGTCATTTTTTTTTCTGGTCAAAACTTTAAGTTTCAATATCTCAGCTCTGGAAGGGTCTAGAGCCTCAATTTTTGCACCCAGGTCCATGTATCGTGGCCCTCTATCAGAATTCAGAGTTTTGAGAAGATTGGAGAAACTTAATTTTTCACCCCCCGAAAAAAAACATAAGGGGTAACACTGTCATTTTTTTTTCTGGTCAAAACTTTAAGTTTCAATATCTCAGCTCTGGAAGGGTCTAGAGCCTCAATTTTTGCACCCAGGTCCATGTCTCGTGGCCCTCTATCAGAATCCAGAGTTTTGAGAAGATTGGAGAAACTTAATTTTTCACCCCCCGAAAAAAAACATAAGGGGTAACACTGTCATTTTTTTTTCTGGTCAAAACTTTAAGTTTCAATATCTCAGCTCTGGAAGGGTCTAGAGCCTCAATTTTTGCACCCAGGTCCATGTATCGTGGCCCTCTATCAGAATCCAGAGTTTTGAGAAGATTGGAGAAACTTAATTTTTCACCCCCCGAAAAAAAAACATAAGGGGTAACACTGTCATTTTTTTTTCTGGTCAAAACTTTAAGTTTCAATATCTCAGCTCTGGAAGGGTCTAGAGCCTCAATTTTTGCACCCAGGTCCATGTCTCGTGGCCCTCTATCAGAATCCAGAGTTTTGAGAAGATTGGAGAAACTTAATTTTTCACCCCCCGAAAAAAAACATAAGGGGTAACACTGTCATTTTTTTTTTCTGGTCAAAACTTTAAGTTTCAATATCTCAGCTCTGGAAGGGTCTAGAGCCTCAATTTTTGCACCCAGGTCCATGTCTCGTGGCCCTCTATCAGAATCCAGAGTTTTGAGAAGATTGGAGAAACTTAATTTTTCACCCCCCGAAAAAAAACATAAGGGGTAACACTGTCATTTTTTTTCTGGTCAAAATTTTAAGTTTCAATATCTCAGCTCTGGAAGGGTCTAGAGCCTCAATTTTTGCACCCAGGTCCATGTCTCGTGGCCCTCTATCAGAATCCAGAGTTTTGAGAAGATTGGAGAAACTTAATTTTTCACCCCCCGAAAAAAAACATAAGGGGTAACACTGTCAATTTTTTTTCTGGTCAAAACTTTAAGTTTCAATATCTCAGCTCTGGAAGGGTCTAGAGCCTCAATTTTTGCACCCAGGTCCATGTCTCGTGGCCCTCTATCAGAATCCAGAGTTTTGAGAAGATTGGAGAAACTTAATTTTTCACCCCCCGAAAAAAAACATAAGGGGTAACACTGTCATTTTTTTTCTGGTCAAAACTTTAAGTTTCAATATCTCAGCTCTGGAAGGGTCTAGAGCCTCAATTTTTGCACCCAGGTCCATGTCTCGTGGCCCTCTATCAGAATCCAGAGTTTTGAGAAGATTGGAGAAACTTAATTTTTCACCCCCCGAAAAAAAACATAAGGGGTAACACTGTCATTTTTTTTTTTCTGGTCAAAACTTTAAGTTTCAATATCTCAGCTCTGGAAGGGTCTAGAGCCTCAATTTTTGCACCCAGGTCCATGTCTCGTGGCCCTCTATCAGAATCCAGAGTTTTGAGAAGATTGGAGAAACTTAATTTTTCACCCCCCGAAAAAAAAACATAAGGGGTAACACTGTCATTTTTTTTTCTGGTCAAAACTTTAAGTTTCAATATCTCAGCTCTGGAAGGGTCTAGAGCCTCAATTTTTGCACCCAGGTCCATGTCTCGTGGCCCTCTGTCAGAATCCAGAGTTTTGAGAAGATTGGAGAAACTTAATTTTTCACCCCCCGAAAAAAAAAACATAAGGGGTAACACTGTCATTTTTTTTTCTGGTCAAAACTTTAAGTTTCAATATCTCAGCTCTGGAAGGGTCTAGAGCCTCAATTTTTGCACCCAGGTCCATGTATCGTGGCCCTCTATCAGAATCCAGAGTTTTGAGAAGATTGGAGAAACTTAATTTTTCACCCCCCGAAAAAAAAAAACATAAGGGGTAACACTGTCATTTTTTTTTCTGGTCAAAACTTTAAGTTTCAATATCTCAGCTCTGGAAGGGTCTAGAGCCTCAATTTTTGCACCCAGGTCCATGTCTCGTGGCCCTCTATCAGAATCCAGAGTTTTGAGAAGATTGGAGAAACTTAATTTTTCACCCCCCGAAAAAAAAACATAAGGGGTAACACTGTCATTTTTTTTTCTGGTCAAAACTTTAAGTTTCAATATCTCAGCTCTGGAAGGGTCTAGAGCCTCAATTTTTGCACCCAGGTCCATGTCTCGTGGCCCTCTATCAGAATCCAGAGTTTTGAGAAGATTGGAGAAACTTAATTTTTCACCCCCCGAAAAAAAAACATAAGGGGTAACACTGTCATTTTTTTTTTCTGGTCAAAACTTTAAGTTTCAATATCTCAGCTCTGGAAGGGTCTAGAGCCTCAATTTTTGCACCCAGGTCCATGTCTCGTGGCCCTCTATCAGAATCCAGAGTTTTGAGAAGATTGGAGAAACTTAATTTTTCACCCCCCGAAAAAAAACATAAGGGGTAACACTGTCATTTTTTTTTTCTGGTCAAAACTTTAAGTTTCAATATCTCAGCTCTGGAAGGGTCTAGAGCCTCAAATTTTGCACCCAGGTCCAAGTCTCGTGGCCCTCTATCAGAATCCAGAGTTTTGAGAAGATTGGAGAAACTTAATTTTTCACCCCCCGAAAAAAAACATAAGGGGTAACACTGTCATTTTTTTTTTCTGGTCAAAATTTTAAGTTTCAATATCTCAGCTCTGGAAGGGTCTAGAGCCTCAATTTTTGCACCCAGGTCCATGTCTCGTGGCCCTCTATCAGAATCCAGAGTTTTGAGAAGATTGGGGAAACTTAATTTTTCACCCCCCGAAAAAAAACATAAGGGGTAACACTGTCATTTTTTTTTCTGGTCAAAACTTTAAGTTTCAATATCTCAGCTCTGGAAGGGTCTAGAGCCTCAATTTTTGCACCCAGGTCCATGTCTCGTGGCCCTCTATCAGAGTTTTGAGAAGATTGGGGAAACTTAATTTTTCACCCCCCGAAAAAAAACATAAGGGGTAACACTGTCATTTTTTTTTCTGGTCAAAATTTTAAGTTTCAATATCTCAGCTCTGGAAGGGTCTAGAGCCTCAATTTTTGCACCCAGGTCCATGTCTCGTGGCCCTCTATCAGAATCCAGAGTTTTGAGAAGATTGGAGAAACTTAATTTTTCACCCCCCGAAAAAAAACATAAGGGGTAACACTGTCATTTTTTTTCTGGTCAAAACTTTAAGTTTCAATATCTCAGCTCTGGAAGGGTCTAGAGCCTCAATTTTTGCACCCAGGTCCATGTCTCGTGGCCCTCTATCAGAATCCAGAGTTTTGAGAAGATTGGAGAAACTTAGTTTTTCACCCCCCGAAAAAAAACATAAGGGGTAACACTGTCATTTTTTTTTTTCTGGTCAAAACTTTAAGTTTCAAAATCTCAGCTCTGGAAGGGTCTAGAGCCTCAATTTTTGCACCCAGGTCCATGTCTCGTGGGCCTCTATCAGAATCCAGAGTTTTGAGAAGATTGGAGAAACTTAATTTTTCACCCCCCGAAAAAAAACATAAGGGGTAACACTGTCATTTTTTTTTCTGGTCAAAACTTTAAGTTTCAATATCTCAGCTCTGGAAGGGTCTAGAGCCTCAATTTCTGCACCCAGGTCCATGTCTCGTGGCCCTCTATCAGAATCCAGAGTTTTGAGAAGATTGGAGAAACTTAATTTTTCACCCCCCGAAAAAAAACATAAGGGGTAACACTGTCATTTTTTTTTCTGGTCAAAATTTTGAGTTTCAATATCTCCGCTCTGGAAGGGTCTAGAGCCTCAATTTTTGCACCCAGGTCCATGTCTCGTGGCCCTCTATCAGAATCCAGAGTTTTGAGAAGATTGGAGAAACTTAATTTTTCACCCCCCGAAAAAAAACATAAGGGGTAACACTGTCATTTTTTTTCTGGTCAAAACTTTAAGTTTCAATATCTCAGCTCTGGAAGGGTCTAGAGCCTCAATTTTTGCACCCAAGTCCATGTGTCGTGGCCCTCTATCAGAATCCAGAGTTTTGAGAAGATTGGAGAAACTTAATTTTTCACCCCCCGAAAAAAAACATAAGGGGTAACACTGTCATTTTTTTTTCTGGTCAAAACTTTAAGTTTCAATATCTCAGCTCTGGAAGGGTCTAGAGCCTCAATTTTTGCACCCAGGTCCATGTCTCGTGGCCCTCTATCAGAATCCAGAGTTTTGAGAAGATTGGAGAAACTTAATTTTTCACCCCCCGAAAAAAAACATAAGGGGTAACACTGTCATTTTTTTTTTCTGGTCAAAACTTTAAGTTTCAATATCTCAGCTCTGGAAGGGTCTAGAGCCTCAATTTTTGCACCCAGGTCCATGTCTCGTGGCCCTCTATCAGAATCCAGAGTTTTGAGAAGATTGGAGAAACTTAATTTTTCACCCCCCGAAAAAAAACATAAGGGGTAACACTGTCATTTTTTTTCTGGTCAAAATTTTAAGTTTCAATATCTCAGCTCTGGAAGGGTCTAGAGCCTCAATTTTTGCACCCAGGTCCATGTCTCGTGGCCCTCTATCAGAATCCAGAGTTTTGAGAAGATTGGAGAAACTTAATTTTTCACCCCCCGAAAAAAAACATAAGGGGTAACACTGTCATTTTTTTTTCTGGTCAAAACTTTAAGTTTCAATATCTCAGCTCTGGAAGGGTCTAGAGCCTCAATTTTTGCACCCAGGTCCATGTCTCGTGGCCCTCTATCAGAATCCAGAGTTTTGAGAAGATTGGAGAAACTTAATTTTTCACCCCCCGAAAAAAAACATAAGGGGTAACACTGTCATTTTTTTTTCTGGTCAAAACTTTAAGTTTCAATATCTCAGCTCTGGAAGGGTCTAGAGCCTCAATTTTTGCACCCAGGTCCATGTCTCGTGGCCCTCTATCAGAATCCAGAGTTTTGAGAAGATTGGAGAAACTTAATTTTTCACCCCCCGAAAAAAAACATAAGGCGTAACACTGTCATTTTTTTTCTGGTCAAAACTTTAAGTTTCAATATCTCAGCTCTGGAAGGGTCTAGAGCCTCAATTTTTGCACCCAGGTCCATGTCTCGTGGCCCTCTATCAGAATCCAGAGTTTTGAGAAGATTGGAGAAACTTAATTTTTCACCCCCCGAAAAAAAACATAAGGGGTAACACTGTCATTTTTTTTTCTGGTCAAAACTTTAAGTTTCAATATCTCAGCTCTGGAAGGGTCTAGAGCCTCAATTTTTGCACCCAGGTCCATGTCTCGTGGCCCTCTATCAGAATCCAGAGTTTTGAGAAGATTGGAGAAACTTAATTTTTCACCCCCCGAAAAAAAACATAAGGGGTAACACTGTCATTTTTTTTTTTCTGGTCAAAACTTTAAGTTTCAATATCTCAGCTCTGGAAGGGTCTAGAGCCTCAATTTTTGCACCCAGGTCCATGTCTCGTGGCCCTCTATCAGAATCCAGAGTTTTGAGAAGATTGGAGAAACTTAATTTTTCACCCCCCGAAAAAAAACATAAGGGGTAACACTGTCATTTTTTTTTCTGGTCAAAATTTTAAGTTTCAATATCTCAGCTCTGGAAGGGTCTAGAGCCTCAATTTTTGCACCCAGGTCCATGTCTCGTGGCCCTCTATCAGAATCCAGAGTTTTGAGAAGATTGGAGAAACTTAATTTTTCACCCCCCGAAAAAAAACATAAGGGGTAACACTGTCATTTTTTTTCCTGGTCAAAACTTTAAGTTTCAATATCTCAGCTCTGGAAGGGTCTAGAGCCTCAATTTTTGCACCCAGGTCCATGTCTCGTGGCCCTCTATCAGAATCCAGAGTTTTGAGAAGATTGGAGAAACTTAATTTTTCACCCCCCGAAAAAAAACATAAGGGGTAACACTGTCATTTTTTTTTCTGGTCAAAACTTTTAGTTTCAATATCTCAGCTCTGGAAGGGTCTAGAGCCTCAATTTTTGCACCCAGGTCCATGTCTCGTGGCCCTCTATCAGAATCCAGAGTTTTGAGAAGATTGGAGAAACTTAATTTTTCACCCCCCGAAAAAAAAAACACAAGGGGTAACACTGTCATTTTTTTTTCTGGTCAAAACTTTAAGTTTCAATATCTCAGCTCTGGAAGGGTCTAGAGCCTCAATTTTTGCACCCAGGTCCATGTATCGTGGCCCTCTATCAGAATCCAGAGTTTTGAGAAGATTGGAGAAACTTAATTTTTCACCCCCCGAAAAAAAACATAAGGGGTAACACTGTCATTTTTTTTTTCTGGTCAAAACTTTAAGTTTCAATATCTCAGCTCTGGAAGGGTCTAGAGCCTCAATTTTTGCACCCAGGTCCATGTCTCGTGGCCCTCTATCAGAATCCAGAGTTTTGAGAAGATTGGAGAAACTTAATTTTTCACCCCCCGAAAAAAAACATAAGGGGTAACACTGTCATTTTTTTTTCTGGTCAAAACTTTAAGTTTCAATATCTCAGCTCTGGAAGGGTCTAGAGCCTCAATTTTTGCACCCAGGTCCATGTCTCGTGGCCCTCTATCAGAATCCAGAGTTTTGAGAAGATTGGAGAAACTTAATTTTTCACCCCCCGAAAAAAAACATAAGGGGTAACACTGTCATTTTTTTTTTTCTGGTCAAAACTTTAAGTTTCAATATCTCAGCTCTGGAAGGGTCTAGAGCCTCAATTTTTGCACCCAGGTCCATGTCTCGTGGCCCTCTATCAGAATCCAGAGTTTTGAGAAGATTGGAGAAACTTAATTTTTCACCCCCCGAAAAAAAAACATAAGGGGTAACACTGTCATTTTTTTTTTCTGGTCAAAACTTTAAGTTTCAATATCTCAGCTCTGGAAGGGTCTAGAGCCTCAATTTTTGCACCCAGGTCCATGTCTCGTGGCCCTCTATCAAAATCCAGAGTTTTGAGAAGATTGGAGAAACTTAATTTTTCACCCCCCGAAAAAAAACATAAGGGGTAACACTGTCATTTTTTTTTTCTGGTCAAAACTTTAAGTTTCAATATCTCAGCTCTGGAAGGGTCTAGAGCCTCAATTTTTGCACCCAGGTCCATGTCTCGTGGCCCTCTATCAGAATCCAGAGTTTTGAGAAGATTGGAGAAACTTAATTTTTCACCCCCCGAAAAAAAACATAAGGGGTAACACTGTCATTTTTTTTTTCTGGTCAAAATTTTAAGTTTCAATATCTCAGCTCTGGAAGGGTCTAGAGCCTCAATTTTTGCACCCAGGTCCATGTCTCGTGGCCCTCTATCAGAATCCAGAGTTTTGAGAAGATTGGAGAAACTTAATTTTTCACCCCCCGAAAAAAAACATAAGGGGTAACACTGTCATTTTTTTTTTCTGGTCAAAACTTTAAGTTTCAATATCTCAGCTCTGGAAGGGTCTAGAGCCTCAATTTTTGCACCCAGGTCCATGTCTCGTGGCCCTCTATCAGAATCCAGAGTTTTGAGAAGATTGGAGAAACTTAATTTTTCACCCCCCGAAAAAAAAACATAAGGGGTAACACTGTCATTTTTTTTTTCTGGTCAAAACTTTAAGTTTCAATATCTCAGCTCTGGAAGGGTCTAGAGCCTCAATTTTTGCACCCAGGTCCATGTCTCGTGGCCCTCTATCAGAATCCAGAGTTTTGAGAAGATTGGAGAAACTTAATTTTTCACCCCCCGAAAAAAAACATAAGGGGTAACACTGTCATTTTTTTTTTCTGGTCAAAACTTTAAGTTTCAATATCTCAGCTCTGGAAGGGTCTAGAGCCTCAATTTTTGCACCCAGGTCCATGTCTCGTGGCCCTCTATCAGAATCCAGAGTTTTGAGAAGATTGGAGAAACTTAATTTTTCACCCCCCGAAAAAAAACATAAGGGGTAACACTGTCATTTTTTTTTCTGGTCAAAACTTTAAGTTTCAATATCTCAGCTCTGGAAGGGTCTAGAGCCTCAAATTTTGCACCCAGGTCCAAGTCTCGTGGCCCTCTATCAGAATCCAGAGTTTTGAGAAGATTGGAGAAAGTTAATTTTTCACCCCCCGAAAAAAAACATAAGGGGTAACACTGTCATTTTTTTTTCTGGTCAAAATTTTAAGTTTCAATATCTCAGCTCTGGAAGGGTCTAGAGCCTCAATTTTTGCACCCAGGTCCATGTCTCGTGGCCCTCTATCAGAATCCAGAGTTTTGAGAAGATTGGAGAAACTTAATTTTTCACCCCCCGAAAAAAAACATAAGGGGTAACACTGTCATTTTTTTTTCTGGTCAAAACTTTAAGTTTCAATATCTCAGCTCTGGAAGGGTCTAGAGCCTCAATTTTTGCACCCAGGTCCATGTCTCGTGGCCCTCTATCAGAGTTTTGAGAAGATTGGAGAAACTTAATTTTTCACCCCCCGAAAAAAAACATAAGGGGTAACACTGTCATTTTTTTTTTCTGGTCAAAACTTTAAGTTTCAATATCTCAGCTCTGGAAGGGTCTAGAGCCTCAATTTTTGCACCCAGGTCCATGTCTCGTGGCCCTCTATCAGAATCCAGAGTTTTGAGAAGATTGGAGAAACTTAATTTTTCACCCCCCGAAAAAAAACATAAGGGGTAACACTGTCATTTTTTTTCTGGTCAAAACTTTAAGTTTCAATATCTCAGCTCTGGAAGGGTCTAGAGCCTCAATTTTTGCACCCAGGTCCATGTCTCGTGGCCCTCTATCAGAATCCAGAGTTTTGAGAAGATTGGAGAAACTTAATTTTTCACCCCCCGAAAAAAAAAAACATAAGGGGTAACACTGTCATTTTTTTTTTCTGGTCAAAACTTTAAGTTTCAATATCTCAGCTCTGGAAGGGTCTAGAGCCTCAATTTTTGCACCCAGGTCCATGTCTCGTGGCCCTCTATCAGAATCCAGAGTTTTGAGAAGATTGGAGAAACTTAATTTTTCACCCCCCGAAAAAAAACATAAGGGGTAACACTGTCATTTTTTTTTTCTGGTCAAAACTTTAAGTTTCAATATCTCAGCTCTGGAAGGGTCTAGAGCCTCAATTTTTGCACCCAAGTCCATGTCTCGTGGCCCTCTATCAGAATCCAGAGTTTTGAGAAGATTGGAGAAACTTAATTTTTCACCCCCCGAAAAAAAACATAAGGGGTAACACTGTCATTTTTTTTTCTGGTCAAAACTTTAAGTTTCAATATCTCAGCTCTGGAAGGGTCTAGAGCCTCAATTTTTGCACCCAGGTCCATGTCTCGTGGCCCTCTATCAGAATCCAGAGTTTTGAGAAGATTGGAGAAACTTAATTTTTCACCCCCCGAAAAAAAACATAAGGGGTAACACTGTCATTTTTTTTTTCTGGTCAAAACTTTAAGTTTCAAAATCTCAGCTCTGGAAGGGTCTAGAGCCTCAATTTTTGCACCCAGGTCCATGTCTCATGGGCCTCTATCAGAATCCAGAGTTTTGAGAAGATTGGAGAAACTTAATTTTTCACCCCCCGAAAAAAAAACATAAGGGGTAACACTGTCATTTTTTTTTCTGGTCAAAACTTTAAGTTTCAATATCTCAGCTCTGGAAGGGTCTAGAGCCTCAATTTCTGCACCCAGGTCCATGTCTCGTGGCCCTCTATCAGAATCCAGAGTTTTGAGAAGATTGGAGAAACTTAATTTTTCACCCCCCGAAAAAAAACATAAGGGGTAACACTGTCATTTTTTTTTTCTGGTCAAAATTTTGAGTTTCAATATCTCAGCTCTGGAAGGGTCTAGAGCCTCAATTTTTGCACCCAGGTCCATGTCTCGTGGCCCTCTATCAGAATCCAGAGTTTTGAGAAGATTGGAGAAACTTAATTTTTCACCCCCCGAAAAAAAACATAAGGGGTAACACTGTCATTTTTTTTCTGGTCAAAACTTTAAGTTTCAATATCTCAGCTCTGGAAGGGTCTAGAGCCTCAATTTTTGCACCCAAGTCCATGTGTCGTGGCCCTCTATCAGAATCCAGAGTTTTGAGAAGATTGGAGAAACTTAATTTTTCACCCCCCGAAAAAAAACATAAGGGGTAACACTGTCATTTTTTTTTCTGGTCAAAACTTTAAGTTTCAATATCTCAGCTCTGGAAGGGTCTAGAGCCTCAATTTTTGTACCCAGGTCCATGTCTCGTGGCCCTCTATCAGAATCCAGAGTTTTGAGAAGATTGGAGAAACTTAATTTTTCACCCCCCGAAAAAAAACATAAGGGGTAACACTGTCATTTTTTTTTTCTGGTCAAAACTTTAAGTTTCAATATCTCAGCTCTGGAAGGGTCTAGAGCCTCAATTTTTGCACCCAGGTCCATGTCTCGTGGCCCTCTATCAGAATCCAGAGTTTTGAGAAGATTGGAGAAACTTAATTTTTCACCCCCCGAAAAAAAACATAAGGGGTAACACTGTCATTTTTTTTCTGGTCAAAATTTTAAGTTTCAATATCTCAGCTCTGGAAGGGTCTAGAGCCTCAATTTTTGCACCCAGGTCCATGTCTCGTGGCCCTCTATCAGAATCCAGAGTTTTGAGAAGATTGGAGAAACTTAATTTTTCACCCCCCGAAAAAAAACATAAGGGGTAACACTGTCATTTTTTTTTCTGGTCAAAACTTTAAGTTTCAATATCTCAGCTCTGGAAGGGTCTAGAGCCTCAATTTTTGCACCCAGGTCCATGTCTCGTGGCCCTCTATCAGAATCCAGAGTTTTGAGAAGATTGGAGAAACTTAATTTTTCACCCCCCGAAAAAAAACATAAGG